>JAJAGP010004281.1:0-52883 GCA_025084515.1 Ancistrus triradiatus | reverse complement strand
TCGCCGCTTTAAAAGCACAAAGGAGTGAAATCCGAGCTGTGGAGGTGTTTTTCCTAACACCTCAGAAGAGTGCTACAAAGGATGCCCACTCCTGACACCGTGCCCAGAAAACTTTCCGAGGCAGAATATCAGATGTTGTTTAGATCTCTGACAGGCATCTTCTGAAAGGAAAATGGAAAGAGGTCTTGATGAAGGGGAAATGAGAGAACCTCCATCATTGCGAAGCCGTGTTTACGATCCTTATCCTCCATTAGTGGCTGTCAGTTAGGTTGAGAGCTGGGGATTTTTACTACCTCTTAGGCGCTGAGTGGTGAAAAGTAGAAGTTGTCATCTCGTGTTGAGAGGATGAACCTGTCCTAAGTTCAGCTGAAGCATATTACCTCAAGCAGCTGCAGTGGCTCAGTGGTAAGAGCCATTTGTAGGAATGGCAGTTCCTTTAGTGCTAGGGTTGGGGGTTACTATGAGGGCGTTTACATGCGCTTAATCCGATAACTGCAGAAAATCAGATTTCCAACGAGTTTACGTGCACATGGGTGATCAGATGATGGGAAAACTCTGGGTTGACATGACATGTGCAATAATCAAGGTCCTGTTTAGCCTAGTGGTTAAGGTACTGGACTGTGGACCAGAAGGTTCAGGGTCCAAATTCCACCTACGCCAAAGCTGCTACTGTTTGTCCTTGAGCAAGACCCTTAACCCACAATTGCTTGGATTATAAGTTGTGATTGCTAAGGTTATATCAGTTGCAAGTCGCTCTGGATTGGGGCGTATGCTGAATGTGTAGACGTAATCAGATTTCTACTTTGAAACAAGCCAATAATCTCACAGAAGAAGCCAATAATCTGACACACTTCAAGCTTTAATAATTAAATAATGAAATCCTTAATTTCCTCAAGCATATACTGCATTTCTCTCCAAAAGTGTTTGGGAGCCGCTTTGCAGATGCTGCATTTAATTCCAGGGTTGCCAGATCCCGCAAGAGATGCAAGCAACCAGTCTATGGAAACAAACCCAAAAATCTTGTAGAGTAAGTGGACCTGGCAACCATGTTTGATTCTGCTAGCGCCTTTCAGGCCATGTTCGTGTGCATGCGCAGGCTGAGAAAACCGATTGAAATCAGAGTAAGGGTATACATGTGATGAGAAATCGGATTACTGAGGTAAAGTCCAGCTCTCTTTATCTTATTTCATAATTCTAGTGCTTAGTCTGATCTGAAAGATCTGAGTATGCCGTACACATATACTGCGGAAATCCGATTTATTAAGTGACTCTTTCAGGTTAGGCTCCAGATCCTCCCTTGTGACCCTGACCAGGATACAGTACTGTGCAAAAGTCTTAGGCCACGGGTAGATTAGATATACCGTTGTTTTGCAATTGCATAATGAGCATATTTAATATCTCAGTCTATATTAGAATACAACCAGAAAATAAAGGAAATTTGTATGCAGTTTGTAGGCTTCATCGGGATGCCAAGTTGACCCTTTTACAGTCCAAAGAAGCTTGATCAGGAACAGGGGTGGGCAATATGACGATATTTTATCCTATCGTGATCAATTCCCCTAGAGAGGAATGGTCTTTTTTGGAAGAAACCACTTTCTTATAAAGGGGAACAGGGTGAAAAGGCTAAGATGTGCTAAATCCCAAATTACAAAGAAGGTAAGTGTAAAAGAGAATTATGGAGGGACGCATCCAAGTTAGAAATCTTTGGGTCCACTCGTTGACAATAGGTTATATATGTTCATTATACCATTGCTAATACAACGACTAATGGTGGCCTAAGACTTCTGCAGAGTACTGTAAATCTGGGTAAATCCGTATGCTCTACTTTTGCATATTACCTTATCTTTAGTACACATTATAATATAACAAACCAGTCTGAAAGGCTCTTGAAGGCTCATGCCTTTGACCCATGTAAACAATAACTCAAGGACGGTACATGTGAAATATTCCCAGACTAGGTTTGGACAGCCTCCGAAAAGCGAGCTTTATGAAGATGTATGACTCGCAGATGTAAAATCGTTTGTAGTCATCGTGGGCTGATTATGATATCCCTGCAGGATGAGATCCAATCCTCCGCCATTAGCATAGTGCGCCACTGAGAAACCAAGGCTACCGGTAACTCCGGAGAAGGCCTGACTAATAATGAAAGTGACATTTCTGACTGCATGAGAATTACATTCATGCTGGGATAAAAGAAGTCACATCATTCACGTTATATTTTTGGCAAGTCTTTGCCAGCATGGGTTCGCGTTAATATGAATGCGCGCGTGCTCGTGGCTGACTAGCTGTCCAGGGAGCGTCATTCATTTCTGTCGTCCTGTTGTTTTGTGTAGTTCCTAACAGTGTTTTACATGTCTTAGCCTTAGCTGAAAGAGAAGCCCCTTTCGTCGCGGAGAGATGGATAGGCCAGGAGGAGCATGCAGTGTTCCTCCAAAGGACGCTGGTGTTGGGGTTGAATACGGAGAGTGAAGCACCTCTGTTTTGGCATTGATTTATTCATCTCCAAGGCGCTACTTGTTTCCTCTCCACTGCTGACTCAGTGCCTCTGCTCACCCTGTGACATTAGTATTAGAATGGGGAAGGAAAGACTGAGCATATGTCTCCTCCTACACTGTAAGAACAGACGAATGCAGTTAACACCCTAAGCAGTATGTGCTAGATTAGTCAGCCAGGCCAGAAGAATTAAAACAGGAACAAAAGGGTACAGAAATACGCCATTGTTAGTTGATTTGATGGCCAAGGATGTAATTAACCCAGAATAAGCTTATACTTATATATGAGCCATTCCACCTAATGGGTGCCATTTCCATCCCCAGGACGAAATGTTTTTTAAGCAAGGTGTCCTGCACAGTGATGGAATCGCATCGGAATCATCTGGACCATGGAAAGACCAAAAATAAGTTCTCTCTTTTTTGTCTCCTGTATATTTGATGATATTGTAACTCTGCCTGAGAAGGTCAATCTGAACTTACTGTCCTGTTACCAAAATTATTTTAGATGTTACTTGTTGATTAGAATTTTTTGGCAAATCATTGGAATGTCCTCAGTGTCCTACTGCACTTAAGTCATTTAGCAGATGCCCTTATTGATACAGTTACAATCCAAGCAATTGTGGGATAAGGGCCTTGCTCAAGAGCCCAACAGTGGTGGCTTGGCAGATGTGGGATTTGAACCCTGGACGTTCTGGTCCATAGCCCAGTATCTTAACCACTAGGCCACCACAGTTGGTGACATACATACTAATAATGCTATTAGTATGTATGCCATGTGGTTCCATGTTATGTATTTGGTAATTCTGGGCTAAAGGGTTGACAGGAACTGGAAGGGCTAACTAACAGGAGAAACAATGTGAAGTTCCCTGAGATTGACAAATACTCATTATGAATAGGTAAGTCTGTGTGTTGTTAGATTCAGTATCGATAAACTATAGATAAAATAAGTGTTAAGAGTTACCACAAACAAATGGCAACCATTTGGTGGAATGACTCCTAGAGTGTCAGGCAGTTTGGTTGTTGGTCCTTAAAAAGAAGTATTCAGCCAGGTATTTCTTCTAGCGTGTTTGCGATTTACCGGCATTGAGCATTGAGTGTGTTTTAGCATGTGTTTGGGAGTCGGTTCAAGGCTGGGAGATGACAAACAGCTCTCTTTGTGACTGAGCTTGGAATGCCTTCACAAGTGGTTCCGATTTAAAATGGAAATGTAACTCACCTTGGCATGTTGAGTGGCCAATTACAAACACCTGGCCGGCCCGGCTTGAATGACAGATTGTTTACACTGATTCCGTGGATTTGTGTTTGCGAGTTGCTACAGAAGTTTTCATCATTTCGCCCTGAGCCACCCGATCGCATCCTGCAGCCCGTCCCCATCATTCTGAAGCCATTAGGATGTTTTCCTCCGTAATTCTGACCATGTGCTCAGAGAGGGAGGGTTTGTAGGAGGAATGATGCACTTTTATACCTTAAAAGTAGTTTTCCTAGAACACGGTCCTGTAAAACCGTGGAAAAAAGTCACTACAGAACGTGACTGCGTTCCAGCTGCGTGTTGCCATACGAAATGCTGTACTTTGCCAATGGTGCCAGAGTTATAAGGGTGTAATGATGAATCGCGACTGGATGCATCGCGATACAAACATGTCGCAATGCATACAAAAGAATACTTTAATTTATTTGAGTTTACATTTACATTTACAGCATTTAGCAGACGCCCTTATCCAGAGCGACTTACAATTGATAAAGTCTTACAATCCAAGCAATTGTGGGTTAAGGGCCTTACTCAAGGACCCAACAGTGGCAGCTTGGCAGAGGTGGGATTTGAACCCTGGACCTTCTAATCCATAGTCCAGTACCTTACCCAACAAAAACTCATTTACATTTACAGCATATGCCCTTATCCAGAGTGACTTACAATTGATGCAAACTTACAATCCAAGCAATTGTGGGTTAAGGGTCTTGCTCAAGGACCCAACAGTGGCAGCTTGGCAGAGGTTGGATTTGAACCCTGGACCTTCTGGTCCATAGTCCAGTACCTTATCCTCTAGGCTACCACAGAGTTGCAGCAGACTAAATATTTGTTTAAATGTGTATATAAGAAAAGTACACATTATTTTGAATCGTTATTCTTCAGATATGAAAAAGGAGTGTTTTCACTTGGTTATTTAAAAGAGATGGCTAGTTTTCAACCAAAATACGCGATCATGCTGTCTTTCAAATTATCATCTAGCGTCAGCACTGGGAAAAAAAGAAATCCAAGAAAAAAGAAAATGCCTATTCAACAGTTTGACACCAGAGCGTGTTTGCGTGCTTCCATCCCTCATAAGCAACCGATAACTTGCTTCATTAATTTCAGCGCAGCAGAAAGTAAAGCTACACCTGGTACCGCTACGAAGTTCCATCTGCACTAAAAGTTATGGATTGGCTGTATTCGTTTAAACCCCACGAAGCCACCGGGGTGCTTTATGTTCCCAGAGAGCCAGATTGCAGCAGGATTTGCCTGTGGCGATCGTAAGTGTGCTTACCTTTGTACATTCGTAATTGTTCCTCATAAGCAAGGCAAGTTCATTTATATAGCCCCTTCTGTACGCTGCATCATTTTTACTGTGCTTTACAAGTAAGATTGTACAAAGATGATGAGTGCTTAAACTCAATCTGAAACCTTGGTAAATAGAAATGTTTCTGCTATTATTATCTCTAATTCCATGACAGCAGGCCTGAACCCCAATTTCCAACTATAGTGGAACCTCGTAGCCCCCAAATTCGAACGAAAATTCCTACCTTGACCAACACTTAAGTAGAACACGAAATTGAATGGTAAACAGGGTATGGTTTCAGACACACCCCCAGCCTTGGTCCCAGTGATAAGACGTGCTGAAACTGCACTCGCCCCGATGGCTATAAAGCAGTGCTTAAATTATAAATCATGAAGTACGAGAACACTGAGCTTTCCATGATCCTGCAAGTGGGCAGTGAGTGAAAATGTCCCAGAAGGTATAGACACAACAGTGCTCCACTTAATACAGCAGCCTTAATAGTTAAATATCTTATAAACATCCATTCACAGTACCAGTGAAAAGTTTGGACACATCTTGGACTCAATGTTTTTCTTTATATTGTATCATTTCCTACATTTAATATGAATATTGAAGACATCAAAACTATGAAGGGCCATGTATGGAATTATGTGGTTATATAGTGGTAATAGGAAATATAGTGGTAGCCGGTGGGACTGTGGTAGCCTAGCTTAGGTAAGCCTAGGTTAAGGTAATGGACTATGGACCAGAAGGTCCAGGGTTCAAATCTCATCTCTGCCAAGTTGCCACTGTTGGGTCCTTGAGCAAGACCCTTAACCCACAATTGCTTGGAGTGTAAGACTGTACCAATTGTAAGTTGCCCTGGATAAGGGCGTCTGTAAATTTCTGGTTATTTACAATTAACCTAAAATCTTGTGGGACTGTGGTAGCCTAGTGGTTAAGGTACTGAACTCTGGACCAGAAGGTCCAGGGTTCAAATCCCACCTCTGCCAAGCTGTCACTGTTGGGTCCTTGAGCAAGACCCTTAACCCACAATTGCTTGGACTGTACCAATTGTAAGTCGCTCTGGATAAGGGTGTCTGCTAAATGCTGTAAATGTAAATGTAGTAAACAAAAAAGTTCAGATTTTCCAAAGTAGCCTCCTTTTGCTTTGGTGGCAGCTTTGCACACTCTTCGTTCTCTCAAATCAGCTTTACAAGGTCATCACCTGGAAAGGGTTTCAATTAACAGGTGGGCATTGTCCAGATTTGAGGACTTTCATGCCTTCTTAATGTGTTTGCCACCATCAGCTTTGTTGTGCAGAGGTATGGTTGAAACAGAATCTAATGTCTAAAGCTTATTCTGGTTTGTTTAACACTTTGTAGTTCACTACATGATTCCATATGTGTTCCCTCATGGTTTTACAAAACTAAAACTAAAAAAATAAGGAAAACCACTGGGTGAGAAGGTGTGTCCAAACTTTTGACTGAGACTGTATTTACACACAAGTGTCATTTCATTAAAATCTGTTTATTAATATTGTTCATTTTCATTTTATTTTGTATCTTAAACTGCAGAGGTGCTGGAACACATGCTCTCCAAATCTGAGAGGTACTGGATCTTGTTCTGGCAGGATCCGGCTCAAAAGAAGCACTGCACTAGAGTGCGTTTCATGTCTTTGTTGATTTCATGCATTGTATTACATTCCTCATGCTTGTAATCATTAATTACTTACGAATATAGGCGTAAAAAACAATCGTTTGGTGGTGTGGAACGGATTAATCCTATTTACATTCCTTCTTGTGGGGAAATGTGATGCAGACTTTGAACAAATCCGACTTCGAATGGCGTTCTGGAACCAATGAAGTTCGAATTCCAAGGTTCCACTTCGAGCAAATGGGTCCGCAGGTGAGGCTGTGATGTGGCACAGAGGTTAAATTTGTCGGAATGTATCCCCGTCATAAATCAGGGAGCACCTGTACAATAGAACTCCATTAATGCATATAATGCCTTATACAGTGAAATGGATTCATTCAATTTGCATTATTCCTTATGGGAAAATTTGTTTTGGGTTCTTGACCAGCCTTGTGGAACGAATTAAGGACGAGAACTGAGGTACGACTGTATGCCCTTCCCTTAGCCAAGACAAATTCTTCTTCTTCTTCTTTCGGTTTCTCCCTTTATCAGGGGTCACCAAGACAAATTAAAAATGGTAAATGCCAAAAATGAACAATTTGGTCTTGGAAATTTAGTGCTACATAATTTACTTCAATAATGTAGCACTACCCTCAATGATAGAAACGTTGTAGAACCACTATAAAATTAGTTTTCAGGCTTTTTTACAGACGTTTTGTGTGGTATTAAATCAAAACCATCATTTACTCAGTGGTTGATAAGAAAAACAAACATGTTTACTCTCGCATTAGTGTTTGGCTTTCAGATGTTTGGAAAGATGGAACCACATGAACAAGCATGACTGGGGATGAACTTATTAAAGATTTCTCAACAGCTGCAAACAGATCCAGTACACTAACCCAGAATTAAGGTTTGGTTTTGGTTGTTGGAGAACCCTGACTCATTTCGTGATTGCTTTAAACTTTAAACGAACTGTGTGATGAGCCCAGCTTAGGTTTTCCAAAGGATTGTTTCAATGCTGTTTGGCTATTAGAGAGGAGACGCTATGTATGCCAGAGAACAACAACAATAACAAAAAAGAATAAACACCAATACGAGTCTCTGTAGGATTACTGATTATTCCTGCTTTAACACAGCTAAAATGAAAAGGTCTGAGCAGGCATCACCAGTGCAAAGTCGGTGGCTCCATCCAGACACTAGAAAAATGGATTGATCAAACCAGAGAGGTCTGAACAAGCCACAACTGGAGATAGAACTCATTTAGAACAATGTGTCTAAACTTGATGCCTTAGCTTTTGGAAGGACATCAGAGAACTGTTGTCTTTTTCTGTGGAAATACAGCACAGAGTGTGAGCGTGGACCAGTGCGGGCGTATTGCTTAAACAACATCAGAGAAGCAATAAATATTCTACTGCTTGTGTTTGCATATTATGGAGCCCTTTGTTCCATTTGTTCCCTCATGCTGTCTCTCTCTCTCTCTCTCTCTCTCTCTCTCTCTCTCTCTCTCTCTCTCACACATGCACACTATTGTCTTTCCATATCCATGTGGGGACTTTCCATTGACGTAATATTACTGTAGCTAATTAATGTTACACCTAACCTTAACCTCAGTAACCTGAAACAAATCTTTTGGCTCTTGTTTTTTTCCAAATAATAGTTGCCATGTTTGTAAAAAAGCAGCTGAAGAAGTCGAAATTCCAAGGTTTTCCTGTCATTGGGATTTGGTCCTTGCATGTATGTAAGGACAACACACACACACACAAAATTGTCTTTCTATCCATGTGGGGACTCTTCGTTTTTCATAACATTACTGTAGCCAAGTAATATCATGAATCCTATCATGAATATCCTCACAAGTGTAGGAATACAATTTACACACATACAAATTTGTCTTACTATCCATGTGGGGACTTTCCATTGTAAGCATGTAATATTACTGTAGCTAGTTAGTCCTACACCTACACATAACCTCAATCTCAATAATCTAAAGCAAATATTTTGACTCTTTTATGTTTTTTTTCTCAAACAATAGTTGCCATGTATGTAAAAAAGCAGTTAAAGAAGTGAAGACTGGCAAAACAGTCCTCGTAAGTCAAAATTCCAAGGTTTTCCTGTCATTGGGATTTGGTCCTCACATGTATGGAATGACAAAACACACACACACACACACACACACACACACACACACACACACAAAATTGTCTTTCTGTCCATGTGGGGACTCTTTGTTTTGTAGCTAAGTAATATCATGAATCCTATCATGAATATCCTCACAAGTGTAGGAATACAATTTACACACATACAAATTTGTCTTACTATCTATGTGGGGACTTTCCATAGTAAGAATGTAATATTACTATTGTGGGGACATTTTTCGTATTACCCTAGCTGAGTAATACTATACCTACAACTAACCATAACCTCAGCAATTTAAAGCAAATAGTTTGGCTCTTGTAGTTTTTTCTCCTATAATGAATATCCCCACAGGTATAGGAATACAATTTACACACACACAAATTTGTCTTTCGATCTATGTGGGGACTTTCCGTCGTAATAATATTATATTACTGGAGCTAATTAATACTACACCTACAACTAACCTCAATAATCTAAAGCAAGTATTTTGGCACTTTTGGTTTTACAAATAAAAGCTGCCATTTTTGTAAAAAATTAAAATAAAATGAAGCAATTAAAGAAATGAAGACATGCAAAAGACTCCTCACAAGTCAAAATTTCCAGGTTTTCATGAGTCATTAATCGTGAATGTCCTCACAAAAATAGGAAGACAAGATACAAACACCCATGCAAAATTGTCTTTCTATCCATGTGGGACGTTCCATTGATGGAATATTACTGTAGCTAATTAATACCACACCTACACATAACCTTAACCTCAGTGAGCTAAAGCAAATCTTTTGTCTCTTTTGGTTTTTCAAATAAGTTCCTGTTTTTGGAAAAAAAAAGCAAAACAGTCATGACAAGTCAAAATTGCCAGCTTTGTGTATCATGAATGCCTTCAAAAGTATAGGAAGACGAGGTGTGTACACACACACACACACAATTGTCTTTCTGTCTACAACAGTAAGCTGACGCAAATCTCTTGGCACTTTGGACTTTTCAAAAGAATGTCGCATTTTTTGTAAAAACAAACAAACAAATAACACAGATAACACATTTTTCCCCCACAAGACAAAAAATTGTCGGTTCTTTCAATCCTTCTGGGGACATTTGGTCCTCAAAAGGATATATCAAACTACCCACAGACACACAAAAAGGATAATCACCTACTATACACGAGACCATAAAGAATATAATGTTCCCATTTGTGATGCTGGACCATTCAATGACCAGCCAGGAGAAAGTACATCAAATTACAGATTTGTTTGCCGCTTGACAATGGATGCCATGTTTGAAAATTACTGCAGCACAGTTGTATTGTCTGAAGAATGGAGTTACCAGTGACTAGAGTCTGTACGGGAACTTTGTATCTAATATATTCACTCAAGACAGCTGTGGACAGCCCACTTCCTTCATCCTTTGAACAATTGTGGCTGTTTGTGGAAACATGAAATCCAGCAGCAGAGCAACTGGCGAGGAGTTTGGCATATAGGGTAGATTGGGTCGAGTCCAGTCAGGTGCTTCTAGGGTTGCAACGGTACGCAGAAGCCATAGTTCAGTACACATTTTGGTTTTGAAGTCAAGGTTCTAGCACAGTGAAGAAAAGACAATTTTTTTTCATTTAATAGGCAAACCTGTACATATTTAAACTTGTAAAGAGTTGCAAACTGGCCATAAATTCCTGAACACACAGAGGAAGCCATGTGCATTTCTTCCATATTTGTGACCTGCTGGAAGTAGCCTTCAGAAGATGACTAAATGGTTGTAAATGGATGGACATGGCCAACACCAATACTCAGGTAGGCTGTGGTATTTAAACAATGCTCAATTGGTATTAAGAGGTCCAAAGTATGTCTGGAACTGTTCATACAAGGAAGGTTGGACCCATGCCACACCAAATTCCATCTGAATGTTGCTCATGCGAATTGTAGCATTGTTTACCTGTTCTTAGCCGACAGGACTGGCACCCGGTGTGGTCTTCTGCTGCTGTGGCCCATCTGCTTCAAGGTTTGTCGCATACCTCAGTTGTACGAGTGGTTATGAGTTACTGTTGCCTTTCTAGAAGCTTGAACCAACCTGTCAAGTCCATGTATTTTCGCTCAGAGAACTGCCCTCACTGGATATTTTTTCTTTTTGGGCCATTCTCTGTAAACACTTGAAATGGCTGTGTGTGAAAATCCCAGTACTCAGTCCAGTCCATGAAGCACCAACATCCATGCCACGTTCAAAGTCGCATACATCGCCTTTCTTCCCCATTCTGATGCTCGGTTTGAACTTGAGCAAGTCAAGTCAAGTCAGATCTATTTATTTTATTATAGGGCGTTTTTTACCAATGGAGGGCCCCATTTGTTCAAAGCAACTTTACAAGTTTAGATTTTTATCTCCTAATAAAACTACGGTCAAATCCCAAAATTGAGCAAAAGCTAGGGCGGACCCCTTCTTTCTCTCAAATTGAGCAAGGCCGAGGGCGACAGGTGGCAAGGAAAAACTCCCTGAGTGTTATTAGGAAAAGAAAGAAAGAAGAAAGAAACCTTAGGAGGACCAAGACTCAAAAAGGGGACCCAACCTCCTTGGGCAGCGTAGATGATAAATCTAAGAGCGAAACTAAAGTCATGGAGTCAAAGTTCGAATAAAATGTGAAGTATTCACATCGGCACCTTGACCATTTACATTTTGCATTTACAGCATTTAGCAGACGCCCTTATCCAGAGCGACTTACAATTGGTACAGTCACAATCTAAGCAGTTAAGGGTCTTGCTCAAGGACCAAACAGTGGCAGCTTGGCAGAGGTGGGATTTGAACCCTGGACCTTAACCACTAGGCCACCACAGTCCCATGTGACCATGTGAGTTTCTGTCTAGTCCAGTCTGAATATTTTCCAAAGGGCATTTTTTTTAAATTTACATTTACATTTACAGCATTTAGCAGACGCCCTTATCCAGAGCGACTTACAACTTGTACAGTCTTACAATCCAAGCAACTGTGGGTTAAGGGCCTTGCTCAAGGACCCAACAGTGGCAGCTTGGCAGAGGTGGGATTTGAACCCTGGTCCATAGTCCAGTACCTTAACCACTAGGCTAGACATTTCTGGACTGGGGTGCACACAGAATTTACAGGGGCACAGCTGTACCTCTCTACTTGCCAATCAGTCATAGAGGCACAACTGTGCATAAAAATGTGCCTGTTAGTTTAAGTGGTAGGACTGTGGTAGCCTAGCGGGTAAGGTACTGGACTCTGGCCCAGAAGGTCCAGGGTTCAAATCCCACCTCTGCCAAGCTGCCACTGGTGGGTCCTTGAGCAAGACCCTTAACCCAAAATTGCCTGGATTGTAAGAATGTACCAATTGTAAGTCGCTCTGGATAAGGGCGTCTGCTAAATGCTGTAAATGTAAATGTAGATATCGATACCTTACCTGCAGCGTGGATTTCCGTCTATCCATTATTATGAGGAAAAACCGAAAGAAACTGGCTCTGACTGAATGCACTCAAACTTTTGGAAAGATGGTTGGGCATTATTGGAAATTTAGTGCCTGTAATTCTGCTAATCAAGCCAAGATAAAATTGCCTTTTTACCCCTGTAATTTTAATGGGGCACGGCAACATTTTACTCGGGCACGTACCCCAGTAAAGTGGGTCTGATGACGCCCCTGACTTGTAATATAGTCTGTGGTATCAGTGTTGTAAAGTGGGAAAGCAAGGAGGAGCGTGTGAGTGTGCAGCTGCATAGTGGGTAGGAATTAAACCAGCTAAAGCTCATGTTAGATGCTTAAGTAAAGGGAGATTTTTCTTCATTGGTGTACTTCTGAGACCAGGTGCATGTTGCACCTGCAATAGAATGTCTGTCTTCGGTTAATTGGAGAGCATTATCCCCACTAATGAATATTCGGTTCTTGGCTCAATGCGGTGCATTACTGCAATCCAGCAAAGCCCACGATAGGCAGACTTTCACTCCTCTCTCTCAACCCTCCTCGAGTGCATTATCACAAGTGCCTATTATCGATTGCCTGAATAATCATAAATTGCATCCTGTTTGTGTGTATGGATTCGTGCGAGGAAGCAGCTGATGGATGGTTGCACTTCATATTTGCGCAAGTCTTCCTGCACTTGCGTGGCGTGTCTTTTAATTGCCGTTCCAAATATTGGGGGGAAAAAAACCATACTGGTGTAGGGAGGGAATTGTTGCCATTTCTTAATGGCTTCCAGCTTGTATCGACTCGCTGTGTACACTCCTTTATTACACTTATTAGCATTATGCCTTATTGCCAGTCTTGTTTAACTTGTATGCGGAGGCTTGCGAAATAGCATTTGCAAACATTGATTATTTGTCTTCGCTGATGAAATGCAAAGCCTTGATTGTAGCGGGAAGTTCGTAGGTAGTGAGAGTAAATGTTTTAGCAAAGCGTAGCAGATGCTCATGAGAATCGTCACAGTGATTGATATTATGAATGACATCACCCATCTCGGCCATAAACGTTTTTACGTTTCTCCTGCTGTATTACAAGGTCAGAAGGTCATGTGTAACTCATGTTTATGGGTCCTGCTTGCATGTGCATCCAAATGCAAAAACATGTGCAGAATGTACAGGAAGATAATCGGATCTGAGCTGTACATGGCGATCGTTCTTGTACTTGGTTAATAGTGTAGAAATGATGCATTTTGGTGTATACATGAAGATGTAACTCAACTGGATTAAAACTGTATTTCATTTCCAGTCAAATAAAAGTAGATAAAGAGAATCCAGTTAAACAAATGAGACAAAAATATTATACTTGGCCATTTATTTATTGAGGAAAATGATCCAATATTACATATTAGTGAGTGGGAAAAGTAGGTGAACCTTTGCTTTCAGTATCTGGTGTGACCCCCCTGTGCAGCAATAACTGCAACTAAACGTTTCCTGTAACTGTTGATCAGTCCTGCACACCGGCTTGGAGGAATTTTAGCCCATTCCTCCGTACAGAACAGCTTCAGCTCTGGGATGTTGGTGGGTTTGCTCACATTAGCTGCTCGCTTCAGGTCCTTCCACAACATTTTGATTGGATTAAGGTCAGGACTTTGACTTGGCCATTCCAAAACATGAACTTTATTCTTCTTGAACCATTCTTGGTAGAACGACTTGTGTGCTTAGGGTCGTTGTCTTGCTGCATGACCCACCTTCTCTTGAGTCTTGAGTTTCAGTTTCATGGGACAGATGTCCTGACATTTAATTTGAATTCTCTGATATTACTTCAAAATTCATTGTCCATCTAGTGATGGCCGCTGTCCTGTCCTCAAGAGCAGCAAAACAGGCCCAACCATGATACTACACCACCAGTTTCACAGATGGGATCAGTTCTTATGCTGGAATGCAGTGTTTTTCCTTCTCCAAAACATTAAAGCTTTATTTAACCCAAAAAGTTCTATTTTGGTCTATCATCCCACAAAACATTCTTCCAATAGGCCTTCGGCTTGTCGACATGATCTTTATCAAAACTGCGATGAGCAGCAATGTTCTTTTTGGAGAGCAGGGCTTCTCCTTGCACTGCCATGCCTGCCATCCTCACCATTGTTGTTCAGTGTTCTTCTGATGATGGACTCATGAACATTAACATTAGCCAATGTGAGAGAGGCCTTCAGTTGCTTAGATGTTACCCTGGGGTCCTTTGTGACCTCACCAACTATTACACATCTTGCTCTTGGAGTGATCTTTGTTGGTCGACCACTCCTGGGGAGGGTAACAATGGTCTTGAATATCCTCTATTTGTACACAGTCTGTCTGACTATGGATTGGTGGAGTTCAAACTCTTTAGAGATGGTTGTGTAACCTTTTCCAGCCTGATGAGCATCAACAACTCTTTTTCTGAGGTTCTCAGAAGTCTCCTTTGTTCGTGCCATGATACACTTCCGCAAATATGTTGTGAAGAGCAGACTTTGATAGATCCCTGATCTTTAAATAAAACAGGGTGCCCACTCACACCTGATTGTCATCCCATTGATTGAAAACACCTGACCTGACCTTCAAATTAACTGCTAAAGGCTTTTTACGGAAAAACGTTTGTACTTTAAATACGTTTAGTAGCATGTACCTTTATGCTTCTACTTAAGTAAAATATGTAACCTGTATTTCAACTTTTACTTCAGAATTTTTTTATAATATTAGTAGTACCTAAGTAAAGACTTTGTGTATTTCTGCCTTCTCTGTAAACACATTTATCAGATATCTCAACCTGGGAGATTTGTTCCACTGCGCAGTGTCTCCTCCAGCACATCCCAAAGATTCTCGATGGGGTTCAGGTCTGGACTCTGTGGTGGCCAATCCATGTGTGAAAATGATGTCTCATGCTCCCTGAACCACTCTTTCACAATTTGACCCTTCTGAAACAGATGAGCATCTTTTCCACGACCACAGGATGTGTCTTTGGAGATGGTTGTTTAACAAACGAGAAGCTCCTCACTGCATCAGTTAGGGTTAAAGAACTTGTTGCCAGCTGAAACATAATCACCCATGCAGTAATTATCCGATGGGAGATTCTTTTTAAAAACTATTTAACTATTTGCTTAGTTAAATCCAGGTGGTGACCTTTTTTGGCCAGGCAGTGTATATTATAAGGTTGTATCAGACATAAGTCGCTTTGGATAAGTGTCTCTGGCAAATGTTGCAAACATAAACGCAGCTACTGGGAAGTAAATAAAACCTTGCAATTCCAGTAAGAAAGTGCTGAGACAATACCACATCCACCCCAGTGAGAACATGGCCCTGTGAGAGCGGGGATGAGTAACATACAGCATGACTTAACGGTTTACATTTTAATAAGGGCATTGCTATTGTTCCAGCGTGATGAATTATTAAAAACTAGCCTTCGAGGTGGGGCAATTCGTGATTGACAAATTAATCAGATGTAACCATGAGAAAGTACTCTGTCTCCCTGATGGGCAGACAAACGCCTGCTGAATGATGTAATGATGGATGAGGTGATGCAGAGGCGGCTCCGTCTCGCTGCACGTGTGCCTTCAGTGCAGAGCTCTTGTGCTGACTTGTTAGTCCATTTTCCCCCTGACTTCCTATAATCCTACAAGGCCGTTCAAGCCCTGTTTGAACAAGTGACAGGTACACTGGCGACTGTTTATTGGCCCGTCAGTCAAGCATGCAAGTGTGCACGTTCATACTAGTGTGTCAGTTTTGTGTGGCATGAAATTACACGTTTTTGCAAGTCCTATGGTCGATTTACAATTTTCAAATCAGCCTCCCCTACTTAATGTTTAGCCATGGCAGTTTAAGACCTGCACACATGACTGTTAAGCAAACCAGGCTTGTAAACCCCAACCCCATGTCCTTTTAGTAAGAATGAGCACTTAGTAATCCGATCATAGTCGGATATCTGCAGTTTACTGATTATTCAAGTGGTCATGTATACAGAATACTCCGATCTAGAAATCAGATTAAGAAATCCGATAGAGCTGGATTTTATTTCAGTAACTGGATTTCTCAGAGCAGGTATATCCTTAGTATTCAGCCAATTTCAGTTGGTTTTCTCAGTCTGCATAACACAAGAGTGTGTAAGATGGTTACCAGGCCTTCATATTCTAAGAGACTTTGCTAGGCGTTGTGGTTGTTTTATCTCGCGGGAACTGGCAACCCTGTAATTAAATGCAGCACCCGCTAAAAGGCTATCGAACACTTTGTGGAGACTCTAAAATGCAGTATACACTGGAGAAAATGAGGAACTCATTATTTAATATTAAAGTTTTAAGTTTACATCACATCTAGCAGAATCAAACATGGTTGCCAGGTCCACTTATTCTAAAAGACATTTGGGCTTGTTTCCATAGACCTGGTTGCTTGTGATCTGGCAACCCTGGAATTAAATGCAGCATCCACGAAACAGGGAGACCTTGAAACGCAGGATTCTATGTGCTCAAGGAAATTAAGAATTTCATTATTTAATTATTAAAGTTTGATGTTAATGTCACATCCTTTCGTGAGATTGTTGGCTGAGATTGTTGGCAAAGTAAAAATCGGATTATTACCTGAATCATCGGAGGTTTCCCATTAGCTGATTATAAGTGCATGTATACTCGTTGCTTGGATTACTGAAAAAAATTTGATTTTCTGAAGTTATTGGAATATTATGGTGCATGTAAACACTCAGTGACTTCAAATTGTACGTTCATTGCTTAGTTTACAAAGTAATAACACAATCCCAAAACAGAAAAAGGTACCGTTGGGACGGTATGGAAATTGTAAACAATAATAATAATAATAATAATAATAAAACAACAATAACAACAAAAAACACAGTGCTTCTTGCATTTACTTTGACTTTTATTTCATTGCAGACAGTATGAACTTTATTTCATTTGTTAATATACATCAATTTCTGCATTTCACGTTTTGGCACCAGTGATACCAACAACAGTGCAGGGTTGTTGTTGTTGTCACATTTTTCATTTCAGATGGCTCTGACAGGCCAGTCCAGTCCAGTACCTGTACCCTCTTCTTCTGCAGCCATGCCTTTGTAATGTGTGCAGCATGCGGTTTTGCATTGTCTTGTTGAAAATGCATGAATGTCCCTGGAAAAGATTTAACTGAATCGTTTAATAATATTATGCACTATAAATCCATTTCCAATCCATCTTTGAAAAACATAATTTTTTTTGGCATCACTTGTTTGAAATCACATTTAGTTTTTGTACCTTATTACTATCCCTAAATTGCCCCGTCTCAACTTTTTTTGGAATGTCTTGCAGGCCTGAGATGCAGGAATGGGTGTTTATTAACAAATGACATGATCTTGGGTTCATACTGTCTGCAATGAAATAAAAGTCAAAGGAAATGTAAGAAACACTTTTATAAATTTGCCTTTTTCATACCGTCCCAACGTTTTCTGATTTGAAGTTCTATGAATGTGTTTGTGTTTTGTACTGTTTGATCCAGATGCAATAGTTTGCCTGCATCACTCCCCTGTAGTTATTGCCTCTGGACAAAGACAGCTAACCAGCAGACCTGCTGTGGATATTTTGGCAGGAGTCATACATTGCCAAGTAGACCCTGCTTTGGGTATATTGGCTGCTGCTTCAGAGTTCCACCCTATTTAACCAGATGATAATGAGCCACAGAGGCAGGCTGTTCAACGATAGCTGGGATCTGGAGCTCCGTAAAGGGAGAGAAAGCAGTATAGAAAAGGATGGTTAAGGTAACTGATTTCCAGATTGCTTTTAGTTAAAACTATTCCGTGTAAGAAAGGCATGTTTGTAAATCCAATACATAAGCAGTGCTGTCTCCACCTTTTGTTCACCCATCTCTCAATTAGTAAGCTTTTTGCTTCGAAACTAGACGTGCTAAGATTTGTGTGTTAGTCTGTGAGCATGACCTGCTCCTTGAACTTTGCTTTCTCAGAAATCTGGGCTAGCCGACGTATTCCTCATTAGCTTGTCTGGCTGTTACGCAGAGCTTAACAAGCTATTTGTTTGTGGAGCTTCGGCAGGTGGGTCCCAGGGTTCACGAGTTGCCACTGCGAGATTGGTTTGTGCGACTGTAATTACTAATTTAGCGAAAGTGTGGTGAAAAACAGCGGCAGGGACGGGGAAACTCAGGTTGATGGAAGGAAAGAGAGTTGGCGAGAGAGCTAGAGCCAGTCAGATGACGGCCCTCTAACCTCATCCTTTCAGCTGCAATTCGGCGCAGGTAATTCCTTTCAGAACCAACAATTCAGTTCAGGTGATTGAATTTCACTCTGTCCTTAAAACAACAGCCTCTTTAAGCGATTGGTGTGCCTCAACTGAGTGGAGCAAACATCAGGTGTGAGATTTGGCTTGGTTGATATCGCTCCGTTCAGGTGCGTTCCCGCCAGCCTAAATATGCTTTACTGAATGGCTTAGGCAGTGTGGTCGTGAATGGATATTAAAATACTCGCTTTATTTTAGTGGCTAACCATAGCATAGGGATTCTTTTTAAAGAAAGACAAATGGAATAGTTATTTAGGAACACTCGAGTGAGACCAGATTTAGATCTGGATGCGCCACTGCTTTTACCAAGTATTCATCAGGTCTGTCCCTGTAGCGGGTTTTCCATCCACCAAGCTTTTGCGAATTCTGTAAATGCGCAAAGAAAAACCTGAATGAAAATAGATCAGAGTTAAAAAAAAAACACCCAAATCTTGCAAAAAAAATTTGATGAGTTGGAAAAGTTGTTACAATATAAGCCGAAATGTGATAAAAGGTGACGGAAAAGGGTTTTCCGAATAAACAATGACGTATAAAGCTGTGATTGATGGATCAAGTCACATGATTCCATTCCACCTGATCAGACCAAAAACAAAATCAGTATTGATACATTAACATATGATTTAATAGTCAAGCCAATTGAATGTGAACGTACCTCTAATGTAGCTGATTAAGCGGATAAGAAAATGACTGACTGAATGAATCAAGAGGTGGGATGTGTTAAACACCCTCATTAGGTGGGCCACTGCTCATCCTGCCCAGCGTCTCTGAACTTCAAAGAACACAGCCATAAACAGTGTTCATAAGGCTGTAAAGTTTGGGCCTGTGGTAGCTTAGCGGTTAAAGTACTGAACTATGGACCAGGTTCAAATCCCACCTCTGGCAAGCTGCCACTGTTGTGTCCTTGAGCAAGGCCCTTAACCCACAATTGCTTAGACTGAAAGACTGTAACAATTGTAAGTCACTCTGGATAAGGGCGTCTGCTAAATGACATAAATGTACTGTTAAATGTCTGTATTTTGATGTACTTGTTTCGATGGCACCCCTAATCGTGGGAACCTACGTCACCTAAAGTTTATTTGCATAACTGTAATGGATGGAAACATAACTTGCGTGTTTTTTCGGGCAAAATTTCGTAAAGGCGCGTAACATTTGTAAAACGTTTGGATGGAGACCTGGCTAATACCTAGTGAGTGCCCTTGCTGCCTACTTCCTATGTTGGGCGTTCTCTATGTAAAGCTTTCTAACCGACAGTGGAACCCTACGACTGATTAACGAGACAGTCTTAAGTTACCAATCGCGTGGCCGATTACTGATGCCCTCTGCACATGCTCAGTGTATACCGTATAAGAAGTTGTGCTTCAGGGCGGGACAAACAAAAAGCTGACTGTCCTGTTGCTTTGCAAAATGTACGGACATGATGTGTTCAAAGACATTTGGCCAGTCAGTTTTAGGACATACTCACATTATGCCCAGCTGCCTTGTACCGTACCAGAGCATGATTTGAAATGAACGGGAGCACAAACCATACTTTTTTTGTTTAATTACTCTTTTTACTTCATTCCACATGCTTGGGAAGGAATAAACATTTTCTTCAGTATAGCATTAGACTAAAAAACTGAATGTCCCATTTTGTCAAGGCATGATGAGAAAATAATCCAACTTTGCTCATTGCGCATGCCACCAGTAGCTTTAATGTATCCTATATTAAAGGTACATTGATGGAACAGTTTCTTGTTTAAACATAACACATTGTACGTTAGAAATGTTAATTTGTAAGTAACTGAAATGTATTTTTTATTTAAAATAGTTTGTACATTGTTACAAATGTATAAACTTGAATTGCAGAATTCTGTGAAAGACTTAAACATAAAACAAAATTCATTACATTGTTCCTGTTTTTCTGTTTCTCGGGTATTAAATATGTATGTAGGTATGTAAATGTACTTTTTATAAATTTGACTTGTTAAAATTGGCTAGTTTTAATCAATTAATGTATGTCCAGTTAGCAGCTAAATGTGCTAAATCACACAGCTCATACAGAAGAGCTTGTTATGATGTTCCTCCACAAGGAAGCCTTAAACTAAGATTATGTTAAATGACAAAGACAAACTTTGGTCTATAAACTATCCAGGTTTAGGGTTCCATTGTTGGTTAGAAAGCTCTGCATAGAGAATGCCCTCCGTAGGAAGAAGGGAGCAAGGGCACTTGCTAGTTATCGAGACAGACCCGATGAATACTCAATAAAAGCGGTGGTGCATTCAGTTCTAAATCTCGTCTTGCTCAGGTGTTCCTAAATAAATTTTCATTCATATTTCTTAAAAAAAGCCACAAATGCGTACAAAACACCCACACTGTAGAACCCTGGCATATTATAGTTCTCTTTGAGAGAGCTCAATTTCCAAAATGTGTAGGATTTGCAGCAGGTTAAGGCTGTTTCACTTAATATTATCAAACAGTAAAACATTTAAATAACTTGTAATTGATAGTGGTGTAAATAATCAGAACTAATCAATCAGTATTTAGATGTAATTGGGTATGTAATATAAAATAGTAGTCCTTATATGGTGTAGAAAATGTATAGCTCATTGTTACTGAAGTTTAGCCCTAAAGGCTATGGTGACCGGATGGGAGGCAGGGACTCATGAGAAGCAGACTAATTGGTGTCCAGAGTGAAATCTCGGCTTGGGTTTGATCCTCCACATCGTGCCCCGCGTGGTCAGTAGGTCAAAGGCTACAGGAGGACATTAGCATGGAATATATGAGGAGAAAATTGCTTCCATTCCGAGACTTTCATGGTGCCTAAAGTAAAAGCAAAGCTTTTCCTCCATGAACTTGTTTTTTTCTTTCCTCTGGCTCCACACGGTATGTTCATAAAGGCAAATTCATATGACTTCTTGCATTCTTTGTACTACAATTCTATCCACATTTGATACTCCCAACTAAATAGTCTTGCCCTAGGCTTTGGGAGGGCTTTTTCCTAAATACTCTTTGTCTGAAAGGTGGTGTTAATCTACCAATTACTTAATTACCTGTTATAGACCTGCAATCATTCCTCAGTGACCAGCTGTTCTAATAAGCAGACACAGAAGTGGGAGGCAGTTGAGTAAGAGCCTGTTGTCTCAAATGACAAACCATGGGATTAGCGTGCGGTGGTGTGGACTCTTGGAATGTTTTTATTCATTACCGCCGAGTAGAGTGATGCAGGGTCTAATCCTGCTCCTCCAGGGCGTGCAAGCTGACTGGGAAGCAGCTGGAGTCCTGCTTTCTCCCTGTGGAAGAGCAGGCTTTTGTGTCCTCATGAGCTTAGCTTCATCCTTTATCACTCAAGTGTGGATCCAGCTGGCCTGCAGCACCCTTACTGTTCCACCAGCATTCGAGTCTACGAGCACTCGGCTTGCATTATGTAACTTCATTTTAGGAAAGTCTTCTTAATGTTGTAATTTGGAAAGAGAAGAGAGACAGGAACATTTGAGACCTCCTAGTTCCCTGTATGGCAATGTGACCATGTAGTGTTTTCAACTCGCAAACTGTGGATCAGTTCACGTATTGTTCTAAGACTTCATTTTGAGCGAGTTACGATCATGCTCAACTGGACCATCAAACTATGGTTCTGAGGTTATGGCTGGGCGCCCAACCACAGTCAGTGTGAAGTAGAAATCAACTGGCGTGATGGTCTTTCTTAGGTCCTAGCCTAAATTGCATAATATAGCAAACCGTGATATTGATTATTCGAATATCATGTGATGTTTGACTTGAGCAAAGTCTCCACACATCAAAACACGGACGGCGTACTGATAAATGGCAGGTTGATAAGAGAAGAGATCAGCAGGCTTGTGACCTATTCAGAGCTGCTTTTGATCTTTGAGTAAGCTGTGGTGAAGTGTCATTTAGATGGACGGATCCTTTTAAGAAGCTGTTTCTGGATGTCAGAGAGATCACATCTGAATAGAAGGGGGATATCCCTCTTGGCTAGTGCTCCTTACACTCTGGGAATAGGTCACATGCTATTTCTTCATGCTAATTCAGCAACATTCCTTGGAGGCATTTTTAAGCAGAACTATTACAACGCCAAATCAGATAAAGTTGGGACGGTAGGGGAAACGCAAAAAAAAATAAACGCACTGTCTTGCATAGACGGTATGAATTCAAGATATTTCATGTTTTATCTGGTCAACTAACATTTCATTTGTTAATATACATCCATTCCTGCATTTCAGGCCTGCAACACAACTAAAGTTGAGATGGGGCAATTTAGGGCTAGTAATGAGGTAAAAAATGATGATGATGTCAACAAGTGATTGTAATCATGATTTGATACAAAACCACAAAAACCAGCATGCACAAACGGTTGAGTCTTTGAGGAGCAAAGGTGGGCAGAAGATCTCAAGTTTGTCAAAAAGACTATAAGGGATTTACATATTTCTCTATACTTTACATATAAAGTGCATAATATCACTTGCATCAAGAACCGTTATTCATCAATAGCTGATAGAACCACACGGGCAAGGGATTACTGTATCAAACCTTTCTCAAGCAGTAAAATGGAAAGATCCATTCACAAATGCCACTTAAAACTTTACTGTGCACAAAAGAAGCCTTATGTTAACCATCTTCAGAAGTGGTGTCATTATCCGTTCTCGGATGCATCTGAGATGGACCATCACACAGTGGAAACGTATTGTGGTCAGACAAATCACTATTCCAGATATTTTTTGGAAGAAATGGAGTGTGCTGTGTGCTCTGGACCAAAGACAAAAAGGACCATCCAGACTGTTATCAGAGGTCCAAAAGCCAGGCTCTGTCATGGTATGGGGTTGGGTCAGATTTACACTTCTGTGATGGCAGCATTAATGCAGAAAAGTACACTGAGCCTTCAGGACGACATCTTTTCCAGAGACGTCCATGCATTTTTCAGCAAGACAATGCAAAACCCCATGCTGCACACATTGCAAAGGCATGGCTGTGGAAGGAGAGGGTACGGATACTGGACTGGCCTGACTGCAGTCCTGACCTGTCTCCAATAGAGAATGTCTGGAGAATTTTGAAACAAAATATGCAGCAATGACAAGCCTTCACACCTTAAGACGTCTTTGCTGGGAGAATGGGTCAAAAATAACACCCGAGACACTAAACTGCTTGGCATAATTGCTGCCGGAACGTCTTTTAAGCAACATCATAATTGGCTAAATGTTGTTGCAAGCTTGAAATGCAGGAATGGCTGTTTATTAACGAATTAAATGAAATTGACCAGACACAACATTGAATATCATGCTGTCTGCAATGAAATAAAAGACCAAGTAAATGTAAGAAACACTTTTATTTGAATTCTTCATTCTATCCCAGTGTTTTCTGATTTGGCGTTGTGCTTTCCTATTATTTAGCCTTACATGAGATTGGTGTATTTAAGCAGCAGTAAGTGGATATTTCAGCCAATTGCTGATTTTATACCTTTGATGAACGAACTGATTTTTGCCTTTTTTGCTATAGCTTACGGTGCTGATTATGACTGAAGCTTGCAAATTGATGCGTAACCCTAAATACTCCTTGGAAAATGAGATCAGAGTTTCATGGCCCACCTTGCATTAGAGCTGTCAGCCTTGTGACAATTTCATTTCATCGTGATTAACTTGCTTCAACTAACCCCATTCAGGGCTTAGGGCATGAAAGGATTCAATTACCAACTGATAAAAGAAAGTCTTTTCAAACTAACTACGAAGACTTCGGTCTGCATGCGCCGCACGTACGTTTCCGAGTTACACACTTTGCAAGTGCGGTGTTTGGAACTTATTTTTACAGAATTGAACTTCTTTAATTTTTCTCCGGATAAACAAAGAAATCAATAGCTCATTGTAGGGACTGTTGCGTGGCATTACGTGGCTGAGCCTTTACAGCCGAACGTTAGGCTAATGCAAGCAGACCGCGCTTCTCAAAAAGACACTAAAGCCAAATGGAAATTGCATCGCAGACAAACACTTGGATGTTCTTTTCTTGTGCAGCGGCTAAGCGAAATGTCCTTCCACACTTGCCTGTTTAGTGTCAGATTAAGCCTCTCTTAGGACCTGCCAGACATCCATTATAGGCGTTATGCTTTTTCGCTAAAGTGCTCACAAGCCCCTCTCATTGCTCTACAATAGCACCGGTTCATTACCGAGTACATTTGCCTGGCTAAATGAGATTGGAAATGAGATGTACGTACATATCGAGGCCGCCTGGAGTTCAGCGTTATACCTCACTTTGGAACTTAATTATGAGAGATCACCAGTCGTTCGCTTTCAAAATGATCCACTAGGCTTAAAAGCATAGCCCATGCACTCCAATCCCGTGAGGTTATTACACCTTCCCCTTGCCTTTCTCATGGAAAATGGGTATGCAGTTTTTTTGATCAGCTGCTCGTTTTTATGTAGGTTAGCTCTGTCGATTTCACGATGAAGGGCAAAACTTGGGGTGTCTTCCATTTATACAGATTTTTGGGCTGTTGATACCCAGTGTTGGCTGTCTGCCATGTTAGCTTTACGTCTTGTGTTTATGTTGTGGAGGAGAATTTATGTTTTGAGCTTCGAGACAGGTTTGCACTTTTTGTGTAGGAGGCTAAAAAGCCTATCACGAGCACCGATTATATGAAAACACAGCTTGTTCTATCTATCCATTTCCCTTAAATGAAAGCCCACTAAAGCCCTTAAAATACTTTGCACGTTTGTATTGAAACATTTGTAACTACCTTGCAATTTGTGTTATGCTATTTACTTTAACCAGCGTACAGTTAGCACTTGTGTAGCCCTGTTCTATCACAGAGGGACATTTTATGAGAGAAAATAAGTATTTGGTCAATAACAAAAGTTCAACCTCAATACTTTGTAACATAATCTTTGTTGGCAATGACAGAGGTCAAACGTTTCTTGTAAGTCTTCACCAGGTTTGCACACACTGTAGCTGGTATTTTGGCCCATTCGTCCATGCAGATCTCCTGTAGAGCAGTGATGTTTTGCGGCAACACGGACTTTCAACTCCCTCCACACATTTTCTATGGGGTTGAGGTCTGGAGACTGGCTAGGCCACTCCAGGACCTTGAAATGCTTTTTACGGAGCCACTCCTTCGTTGCTCGAGCGGTGTGTTTGGGGTCATTGTCATGCTGGAAGACCCAGCACGTTCCGTCTTCAATGCTCTCACTGATGGAAGGATTTGGCTTAAAATCTCATGATACATGGCCCCGTTCATTCTTCCCTTAACACGGATCAGTCGACCTGTCCCTTTTGCAGAAAAACAGCCCCAAAGCAGTATGTTTCCACCCCCATGCTTCACAGTAGGTATGGTGTTCTTGGGATGCAACTCAGCATACGAACACGACGAGTTGAGTTTTTCCCAAAAAGTTCTATTTTGGTTTCATCTGACCACATGATATTCTCCCAATCCTCTTCTGGATCATCCATATGCTGTCTGGCAAACTTCAGACGGGCCTGGACATGTACTGTCTTAAGCAGGGGGACACGCCTGGCACTGCAGGATCTGAGTCCCTCTCGGCGTAGTGTGTTACTGATGGTAGCCTTTGTTACTTTGGTCCCAGCTCTCTGCAGGTCATTCATCAGGTCCCTCCGTGTACATCTGGGATTTTTTCTCACCGTTCACATGATCATTTTGACCCCACGGGATGAGATCTTGTGTGGAGCCCCAGATCAAGGGAGATTGAATCAGTGGTCTTGTATGTCTTCCATTTTCTTACAATTGCTCCCGCAGTTGATTTATTCACACCAGCCTGCTTGCCTATTGTAGATTCACTCTTCCCAACCTGGTCCAGGTCTACAGTTTTCGTCCTGGTGTCCTTCAACAGCTCCTTGGTCTTGAGTTTGAAGTCTGACTGTTTGAGGCTGTGGACAGGTGTCTTTTATACAGATAATTTATACAGATTTAAACAGGTGCCATTAATACAGGTAACGAGTGGAGGACAGGATTTATTCAATTTTTTTAACTAATCATTGACATCTGCTTGTGAGACATTGACTGCACTGTACCACCTCTTCTCAGTCTATGAGTCCCGTTGGACACCCCGCAGGTATTTATAGCTCGATCGTCCCCGTATAGCGCCATCTTCAGGAGCCTGAAGTTACCACCATCTTAAACATGCAAGGTGACTCATTTTTGTCTGGGCAGCTTATATACTGTATATATTGTAGCACAGCCTATTTTAAACATGCTCTTGGATTAAAAACTCTTAGATTAACCTACAGTTGGGCAAAATCATTAGCACAACGCCTATTTTATAATAAAGTGTTGAATATCTCATGTAATTTTTCTGAATAAGGTATTGCTTAGTGTGAATAACAAAATGCTTCGTCCATTGGTGGTCAACATCTGTGGGAGAGTATTATACTGCTCACCTCAAGTATCACCTCACATATCCAATGATCCCCAGTTTAGGTCAGTTGGTGCCCCAGTGTGAGATCCAACACTGTATACAGTGGTGGTGAGAAAGCCCAGATAAATTGGGAGGGTTGTAGCAGGAAAGGCATCTGGTGTAAATCCTGAGGTAGGTCTAATATGGGATCAGTTACGCTGTGGCGACCCTTAGCAGGAGCAGCTGAAGACGAAGGAGAAGAAGAGTGTATGGTAGTGCTTGAAAGTTTGTGAGCTCTTTAGAGTTTTTTATGTTTCTGCATACAGTATATGTGACCTAAAACATCAGATTTTCACACAAGACCTAAAAGTAGGGAAAGAGAACCCAATTAAATAAATAAGTCAAAAATATTATACTTGGCCATTTATTTATTGAGGAAAATGAAGAGTTTGGACCCCACCAATCCTCAGTCAGACAGATTGTGTGCAAACTGAAGAACAATCTAGACCACTGTTACCCTCCTCAGGAATGGTGGACCAACAATAATCACCCTGAGAGCAAGACATGTAATAGTCCTCGAGGTCTCAAAGGAAAACAGGGTAACTTCTTAGCAACTAAAGGCCTCTCTCACATTGCTAAGGTCAATGTTCTTGAGTTGAGTTGACTTGAGAAACACTACATTCCAGCATAAGAACCTTGGTGGTGGTAGTATCATGGGTTGTGCCTGCCTTTCTGCATCTGATCCAGGACGGCTTACCGTCATTGATGGAACAAGGAATTATGAATTATACCAGCAAATTTGAAAGGAAAATATCAGGGCATCTGTCCGTGAACTGAATCTCAAGAGGATGTGGGTCATGCAGCAAGACAGCAGCCCTAAGCACACGAGTCATTCTACCAAAAAAAAAAAGTCTTAAAGAAGACTTTCACACTCCACTGTAGCTACGTGCTTGTAGAAGGACAATGAGTTCTTTTTTCACTACACAACATGAAAGTGTCAGTCATTGGTTCTGACATTTGGCAAAAGAGCACTCTGCATACAAAATACTTCACTGACCTTATGAAAAGGTGCCTCTGCCAAACCTCTTCTCCAGCCTGAAAATATTGAATTTCAAGCATTCAAATGAAATGTTTTGGACCAAAATGAAGTTTTTCAGCAATCCTCCAATGACCTGATGATTGCCAGGTTTGTACAGTGATTGAACCTCTTCCTGGTATCATTGGTGCTGCTAAAGTGCAGCAAATGTCTGCCATCCCCCGAGTCTAGTCTTGTCCACCTGCTACAGAATAAAATAAATATATATATATATATATATATATTTATATAGATATATATATATATATAAACAGAGAGAGAGAGAACTGTACAAAAGTCTTAGGCCACGACTAATTTGTTGTTTTAGCAATGGTATAGTGACCATGTATAACATATTGTTAATGTCTGGACTCAAAAATTAATGACTGGACCCAAAAAGTTTCACCTTCATTTGGTCACTCCATAATACTCTTTTCCACCGATCTTAATTCCATTCTTTGTGAGCTTTTGCATATCCAAGCCTATTCACCCTGTTCCAATTCAAAAGTGCTTTCTTGGCTAGTACCCTTCCAAAAAGACCATTAATGAGCAAGATTCTTCAGACTGTGGAAGGGTCAACTTGGCATCCCAGTGAAGCTGTCAGATGCTGCTATTGCTGTTTTTTATTAATACTGCATACAAATTCCCTCTATCTTATGATTGTATTGTAATAAAGACGCTGAGAAATAATTGTAGATGGCCATTAGACCAGTGCTAACACAACGATATATCTAATTTAATGGCGGTCTAATACTTTTGCATAGTACTGCAGATAATAATATTATATTTATATATATATATATTCTTATTGCCTTTGTTTTTTTTTTCTGAAGAAATCAGACTGTTCTTTCTATCCATACTAAATAGAATAGAATATGCTAATGGGAATGGTAATGGTTTTTGAATTACCAGCCTACACACAGAACCCAAATGTTGCATACATATAGAGGTTTATTTTATTTACTATACTCTTGAGCACTTTGTTAGTAGATGACTGTAATGTTCACAGTGAGTCCCAGTATTTCTGTTGTTTTTTTTTGTTCCTTTGTTTACCACATAATCTCTCATCTAAATTGAAACCCTCATTTCTGGCCCAGTTTTGACTCACTAATTCTGTTAGATCTTTTTTAAGCAGCAATTAATTTTGCCCTGGAAGTAAAAGAGCGCTGCCTCAAAGTCTTAAAGCAGAGACAATTTGACAGAGATAACGTTACAGAAAGACTGACTGGCTTCACGGCTGTTAATTAAAAGGTATTCTCTTTTGTTTGTCAAATTGATTACTCAGTAGCCTCATTTATGTTATTCTCAGTTCATTTACTGGTAATTTATACTTTCTTATGAAGGACTATTCATATTTTGTGCCATTAACCTAGTGCTGGGTAGTGTGATTATTATCATTTGGTAATTAGCCACAAATACGTCAGTTAGACCAGAAAAAAATACTTTAGGTTTATATATAGCTTGGGAGATATAAAGTGACCATCAATAACTAAAAGGCAAGTGATGAAGCACTATTACATTGAGTCATGCTCTAAATAGTTTGGGAGGAATTCATTAGAAAAATGTTTTGCTGTGATTTGTGTCTTGTTCATCCAGTGCAGGAAGGGAGGTGTGAAGCATGTAAAGGAGTTTTTTGAAGATACAGGGAAAATACGAGGGCTGGTAGTGCAATAATCTATAAATCAGCAAGCTTTTTTTCTCCCGTCTGCTGTGAGGAGAGTGTAGAGGAGATGGTTATCACTGCCGTTCCCTTTTGACTAGAGGAGAGAGAAAGAGAAATCCTGGACCTATACATGTTCCAGGCCTCCGGTGTCTGTGACACATCTTCCTCCCTGATGTTTGATTAGATCACATTCACCAAGAGGATGCCACATAGACCCAAAATACAATTCAAGCTCCTTTTAGGGTGTACCGTATTTTTCGGACCATAAGGCGCACTTAAAATCCTTTAATTTTCTCAAAAATCGACTAATGTATGAATTAATTCTGATTGTGCTTTCTGACCTAGAACCGATTGTAGATGGTACACGGCGCTCATAAATCTGTCAAAATGTTTTAGCATGGCCTTGGTAAGTCACGAAGCTTACGGCAACCGTAGTGCGCAGCATCGCGGAGTAATACGGTATGTGCTTCAGCATTAGGGTACGTGCATTCATTCATTCATTTTCGAAGCGGATTTCAAACACAACGCTATCAGTCACGCAGTACAACATGGACATAGAGCAGCTGTGAGAGAATTCAGCATTACCGAATCAATGGTACGGAAGTGGAGGAAGCAAGAAGACGCCCTGCGCCAGGTAAAGACCAAACTGAGCTTCTGACGGAACTTAAGAGTTTTGTTTCATTTAATGCGCCTTATAATCCGGTGCACTTTATAGCCCGAAAAATACGGTAATAACAGGCCTAAAGTACAAAAGTGTGGGATGAATTTTTAAAACCTAGTAAAGTCTAATAATTTACTAAATACACTACTGATATTTCTCTTGAATATAGCCACATATTGGCTCAGTAAATTCATTGTAGGTCCATTTGTCTTGCTTCCAAGAAGAGTGGATGCTGGTATGGCCACAGCCACAGAGGGACCAAGACAATATTACCGTATTTTCCGGACCATAAAGCGCACCGGTTAATAAGGCGCGAATCAATGATCGGCTTGCTAACGGGTCTATTTACTCTAATAAAGCGCCACCGCGGTTATAAGGCGCATTAAATGAAAACAAAACTCCTAAACTCTTAAGTTCCCTCGGAAGCTCAGTTTGGTCTTTACCTGGCGCAGGGTGTCTTCTTGCTTCCTCCACTTCCGTATCATTGATTCGTTAATGCTGAATTCTCTCGCAGCTGCTCTATGTCCATGTTGTACTGCGTGACTGATAGCGTTGTGTTTGAAATCCGCTTCGAAAATAAATGAATGAATGCACGTACCCTAATGCTGAAGCACATACCGTATTACTCCGCTATGCTGCGCACTACGGTGGCCGTAAGCTTCGTCACCTACCAAGACCGTGCTAAAACATTTTGACAGATTTATGAGCGGCGTGTACCATCTACAATCGGTTCTAGGTCAGAAGGCTCAACCAGAATTAATTCATACATTAAACGCACCGCATTTAAAGGCGCACTGTCGATTTTTGAGAAAGTTAAAGGATTTTGAGTGCGCCTTATGGTCCGAAAAATACGGTAATGGCCATGGTTGTGTAATGGGATGTTCAATAAGCATATTTGTAATGGTCTTGTGCCACATTGTTTTGGCCATTTGGCCAAAATGAACAACTGATATGCTAAATATTCTAACCTGAAACTGTGACCACTAAAGAATTGATACATTTTATTAAGGGAAAAGTTTATTTTAATTGATGTTAACCTGATTAATTTTGATTATTTTTAGTATTTAGCAGAACTGTTGGATCGGTATCTGACCCATATCAGTATCTGTTTGTTTAAGAACTACAGTCTGTGGTAGGATTTGTCTCCTCAGTAATAAAACTCCTGCATCTGGACGGTAATAAAATTTTCTCTGAACAAGCAAGTTTCTAGTGGGCTGTACTCTCTCAGCCAGAATGTTTGTCTCACACAGGACTGACTGAAAAAACTTGTGATTATTTACAGAAAACTAAAAGTGCATATTGTGCACTTCAGATATTATTGAGGTAATGCTTTATATCTGTGCCTACAGTTAAAACCATTCATTTAATCAGCTGGCCTTTTTTGGTTTTTCAGCGTTTTTAGGATTCTTCTCTTTGAATGATGAGTGACAGGGGCGTATCCAGATTACTTGGTGTACTGGGGTCCATGGAGAACTTGGAGGGGCACAGCCTATTAAACATTAAATAGATGAAGTGGTTTAACACTAAAGTGAGCGTTACTCTGCCATGGATGAAAATTGAAGAACAAATTAACACTAAAGTATTTAACAGCATTTGATTAAAAAATTTGTCGGATTTGTATGTCAAGAATAAAGTCATAGTATTTCAAGAGTATTTCATAGTATGTGAAAATGAGGGATGTAACGGATTTAACAAACTTATTGCTTTCGTGTAGGTCTTACGAACAAAGAAATACTAAATCCCCCGTCACATCAGAATCAGATTGTTATGAGCATAAGAACGTTGAAACAGTGGTGCATGAAACTGTGTTTATCCAAAAGGAAGAATCAAAGGGACTGGGCTGTCTCCTTTGTGGAAGGAGAAATCACACAGTATAAAATAAACATGTTGACTGTTGATTTCAACAGAGCAGTTTATTGGCAAAGGGAGCACTGTGTTCTTCTTGAAATACTTGAAAAACTTTTTTTCTTGCAAAACATTGCAAGTTTATTTCGAAATCCAAGTGATATCTTTTTAATCAGTGGCCCGAAAATGCTGTTGTAAAAGATGTTCATTAACTGCACTAACTTTGTTTATGATGCCTTTGCTGCTTTAATGAATGCCCATACTTTAGCGGTCTAAGATGTACAGTGGGGCAAAAAAAGTATTTAGTCAGTCACCGATTGTGCAAGTTCTCCTACTTAGAAAGATGAGAGAGGGCTGTAATTTTCATCATAGGTACACTTCAACTATGAGAGACAAAATGAGAAAAAAAAGCTTGGAAATCCCAATGTAGGATTTTTAAAGAATTTAATTGTAAATCATGGTGGAAAATAAGTATTTGGTCACCCACAAACAAGCAAGATTTCTGACCCTCACAGACCTGTAACTGTTTGACCTCTGTCATTGCCAACAAAAGTGATGTTACAAAGTATTGAGTTGAACCAAATTTATTGACCAAATACTTATTTTCCACCATAATTTACCATTAAATTCTTTAAAAATCCTACAATGTGATTTCCTGGATTTTTTTTCTAATTTTGTCTCTCATAGTTGAAGTGTACCTATGATGAAAATCACAGACCTCTCTCATCTTTCTAAGTAGGACAACTTGCACAATCAGTGGCTGACTAAATACTTTTTTGCCCCACTGTAGGTTATATGGTTATAAGTGGCTTTACTCATCGGACAAAAAAATGAGTCACCTGTGACTGAAACGTACCTAGCAGTGTGTAATATCTCCACGAATTCTGACGAGAATTTCCTGTAGACTCGGATTTTTGACCATCCGCTTCGATACACCTGCAAATTCAGCTGCTTCTTTCACACTATAGCCTTTGGCACGCCCAAATGCACTCACTGCTTTTTGCCAATCATTAACATCTGCTTTGCGACCCATTTTCGAATGAGCCCTTCATTGCACTGTACCACCTCTTCTCAGTCCATGAATCTCGTCACGTTCCCCGCAGATATTTATAGCCCCATCCTCGTGCAACGACATCTGCAGGAGCCTGAAATTAACACAACTTTAAACATGGAAGGTGACTAAGTTTTGTCCAGGGAGTATAGCTGCGAGATGTATGGCTTTAGTTTAAATATTTGTGGATGTCCACATATTAGTGGATTACTCCATGTCCTCAGGCTTTTATAAAGATGCTGAGGCATGATGGGAAATGTAGTGAATTTGCATGGTGTGTCCTGTAGTTCCAGGATAAAATGATCTTTCTGCCACTGTGATTTTAGTGGCGCACAGCAGCAGTTTACCCCAGTAAAGTGGGTTTGATGACGCCCCTGATGCCATCAACATCCACTCAAGTTCAATTATACAAAGACTTATAAAGCCTTCATTTGTAGATTGTCTCCGAATGACTTGGATTCACATGCTAGAAGACCTACGGCAATTAGCAGCGGTCAAGAAATGCTCGGCTCACCACCGCGTTTGGTGAGAAACTGTAGGTAATTCTGCCTGTAATTTTCTCAGGGGAGGAGGCCGAAAACCACCAACATCCAGATGGAAATAAAATTACAGGGTAGCACTCGTAAATGAGGAAATTACCCCAGGACCTCATGTAAATTTGAGTCCCATCTGTGATTGTGTGTCTCTGTACTGATACATACAGTACTGTGCAAATGTCTTTAGATAGGATTAGATTAGTTATACCATGTTTATCAATGGTAGAATGACCATAAATAATTATTTCCCAGTCTCTGTATTAGAATACAACCAGAAATCAGAAACAGCTTTAATAGGCTACAGGGACAAGTATTTAGTGTGACCTCCCCATACACTTGAGCAATAGCAGCATCTGGGGGCTTCATCGAGATGCCAAGTTGACCGTCTGAAGTTGATCAGGAGTGGTCTTTTTGGAAGGGTAGCAACCAAGAAACCCATTTTCACAAGAGGAACAGGGTGACAATGCTAAAGCTTACAGAAATTGGAATGAAGATCAGTGGAAAAGAGTTATGGAGTGATGAATCCAGTGATGGGACTGTGGTAGCCTAGCGGTTAAGGTACTGGACTCTGGCCTAGAAGGGCCAGGGTTCAAATCCCACCTCTGCCAAGCTGCCACTGTTGGGTCCTTGAGCAAGACCCTTAACCCACAATTGCTTGGATTGTAAGACTGTACCAATTGTAAGTCGCTCTGGATAAGGGCGTCTGCTAAATGCTGTAAATGTAAATGAATCCAAGTTTGAAATGCTTGGGTCCAGTTTTTGACAATATATTATATATGGTCATTATAGCATTGCTAAAACAAAATGGTGGCTTAAAACTTTTACACAGTACTGCACCGTTTATGGGCTGATGGTAGGATAGAAAGAGCATTAACCTGACCATCAGTAACATCTATTTAGTTAATGGACCCATGGTGCCTATGTGCACTTTGCCCACCGGTGATCACCAATTATTCCACTGAAAACTTATGGTGCTCCCTTCTGCCACCCACCGCACTGAGATGATACTCTGACAGATCCAGATGGCCCGCATCGTAGCTGTTGCTGTGCAACGCGCTCCACCATTTCCCCCAAACAGATGCTGCACTTAAAACAGGACTGACGTTAAAAGCAGTTAGTGCTCTCCTAAGAGGTCTTTCTCTCGCAGCTGTTCCCCGGCCCATTTTCTCTTTAATTGAAATGCGGGAGATCATGGACTACATTACTGATGCTGCAGACAATGGCACGTTCCGCAGACAGATGCCCAGAAGTTAAACTCCGGTCTAACTGTGCTTGCTGATGAGTTGCGTTCAGGAATGGTTGGCTTACTTGGGCGGTAATCGTGGTGGCATCCGGCCGGATTTTTGCTGACCCTGCTCCATGTTTCCACTTTTCTTTCTGAATGAATTCTTGTCCCGAATAGATTGAAATCGTAGAATGAAAGCAAAGGCTCTCCTTCCTTCGCCAATCCCTGATTTTTCCTGGAGATTGCACCACTTGCTGTCTAGACTGTCCAATGGTAATCTATCCTCACAGCCTGGCCGGCAGTGACATATCATATATTTGCAGGAGACAATCCCTTTATTTATATTCACCTTAAATATGCCTCTGGGATATTGTATAGCTGAAACCCGAGATTGCATATCTCCGACCTGAATTCCTGCCAAGACTGACACGAGACTGTTACTCGATTCAAACCTGATTAGTTCCAACGAAAGAATGAATGGGCCTCCCTTGATTCGGGCCCACACCTATGGCAATGTTACATTTTCGCTCCAACCGCTCGTTCCCTCTAACTGCCGACACTTGACTCTGCGCCGAGACTGTTAAGGCAAAGGCCATGTGCATTCCTGGGTGTACATTTGTCACACAAAAAGACCACAGACTGGTTGTTTTATTCCTGCTTGGCTCGTCCGAAACATTCGGTACGATATCTGATCCTGTCGTTCACAGGCACATGCTTTGGCTCGGCCCTCTTTCACACTCCTCGCTGCATCTGGGACTGCCAGACCTGTGTCCTAATCGGGTTGGGGGGGGGGTGCGAGGAGTCAGCGGTGGGATCGGTTTCACTTAAGTGCGGCCGGGTTAATCCGAGACTACCAATAGCCTGATTAGGTTTCCTTTCCACTGTCAGCTGCAGTCTGGATTTGCTCGAACCTTGACTCGCATTTGCAAGAGGCGGCTTTTCCCCCGAGCAGCGAAAACAAAACATCAGTGCCCCTTGTTGAGCCTCGCTGACTGGCTGCGACCGCAAATTTAATCGAGAGCACATTTTGATTGGCTCCGTATTACTGAAACATTTGTGATGAATGATCGGACCTGTGCCTTAGAGGTCTGCTGACCACAAGACTCGCCTTAGACTCTCCATATCTGCGCCTGGGCTAATTAATTATGGAGAAATGAAATAAAGCGCGTCTTGTCTGCCTTTTCTTCGCCCTCGCTAGTTTTGCCCGCAAGATTGCACAAGAGAATCATGTACAATAGTTTATTATTTAGAGGAATGTCTGAAGTCTGTACTCTTGTCTGCAACCCAGATTAAGGGCAAAGCTCATTCTCTGGGTCCATCTTGTATGTAGCTAGGCCTTGCTATTAAAACCACACAAGGACTGATTGTCAGGTCCCCCCCCCCCCCCAGCATTAATACAAGATGCCTCCAAGTCATCTTCATTAAATGTCTATAAAGAGTTTGATGTTAAATATTAGCTTTATGCTCATAGTCAGCTCCAGAGTTTTTGTCACCCATGATAAGGATTAATGAATATGTAATGAAGAGTGCGCTTGTGTTTAATGAGCTTAACCTCACAATTAATATACGGCAACTCAAATCATTAACTGAAGTACATTGGAACGTCAGAATTCAAAACTTAATTGGTTCCAGGTGGCAGTTTGAGCTCTGATTTGTTCGAAGTCGGAATCAAATTTTCCCATAAGAAGCAATGTGAATAGGATTAATCCGTTCCTGATCCCCAAATTATTGTTTTCACGCCTATATTTGTATGTAATTAATGATTAAAAGCATGAATAAACTGATGGGGCAACTGTGCTGAAACTGAGTGTGTCCAAAATTCGACCTGTAGTCTTACATAATAGACATATACTTAATATAATAACATAATATGCTATACTATAATATTAACAGTGGAGCAAAGAATATTTGCACTGATTGTGCAAGTTCTCCTACTTAGAAGAATGAGAGAGGTCTGTAATTTTCATCATAGCTACACTTCAACTGTGAGAGACAAAATGAGGAAAAAAATCCAGGAAATCACATTGTAGGATTTTTAAAGAATTTAATGATAAATTGGTGGTGGAAAATAAGTATTTGGTCAATAACAAAGTTTCACCTCACTACTTTGTAACATAATCTTTGTTGGCAAAATTAACGAGGTCCAACGTTGCCTGTACGTCTTCACCATGTTTTCGCACACTGTAGCTGGTATTTTTGTTCCATTCCTCCATTCAGAATTCTCCTCTAGACAGTGAATGTTTGTTGCGGCAACATCTGCTTTTGCACTCCCTCCACAACCTTTTCCTATGGGGCTGAGGTCTGGGACTGGCTAGGCACTCCAGGGGGGTCTTTGAAATGCTTTTACGGAGCCACTCCTTCGTTGCCCGAGCGGTGTGTTTGTGATCATTGTCATGCTGGAAAACCCAGCCACGTTCCATCTTCAATGCTCTCACTGATGGAAGGAAGTTTTGGCTTAAAATCTCATGATACATGGCCCTGTTCATTCTTCCCTTAACATAGATCAGTCCTGTCCCCTTTGCAGAAAAACAGCCCCAAAGCATGATGTTTCCACCCCCATGCTTCACAGTAGGTATGGTGTTCTTGGGATGCAACTCAGCATTCATACACGACAAGTTAGTTTTTACCAAAAAGTTGTATTTTGGTTTCATCTGACCACATGATATTCTCCCAATCCTCTTCTGGGTCATCCATATGCTCTCTGGCAAACTTCAGATGTCCCTGGACATGGACTGGCTTAAGCAGGGGGACACACCTGGCACTGCAGGATCTGAGTTCCTCTCAGCGTAGTGTGTTACTGATGGTAGCCTTTGTTACTTTGGTCCCAGCTCTCTGCAGGTCATTCATCAGGTCCTTCTGTGTGTAATATGCCTATAATCACACCCTGTTTCTTCTTCTTTTGGGTCTGATAGTGATTGACATATCGTATTGGTGCATTATTGCCACTGACTGGCCTGGATTACATGCATAGTGGTTGGAAGATTGCATAATTGAGTGTTTTATTTAAGGTGCCCATGTTTGAAGTTCGAAATTCAAACTGACCTTTGGAAGCCAGAATTGCTCGAGTGAAGAGGCATTCAAATTCTGAGGTTCCACTGTATATGTAGCATAAGAAAAAAATATGTTGTTAGCAAAACCACAGAAATGTGATTAAACATGTTTATTTATAGCTTACTGTTTTCCTTAATGTGTACCTTAGAGTATAGACCCGTGTTAGGCTAATTGGTGTCTCTAAAGTGTCCCTAGTGTGATAAGTCTGTGTGTGTGGACTAAGGTACTGGACTATGGCCCAAAAGGTCCAGGGTTCAAATCCCACCCTTACCAAGCTGCCACTGTTGGGTCCTTGAGCAAGGCCCTTAACCCACAATTGCTTGGATTGTAAGACTGTAAGTCGCTCTGGATAAGGGCCAGGATTAAGCATTTAAGAAAATGAATGAACGTTCATGTTCTAGAGCAGTGTTATTCATTTAGCATTCATTTAGCAGTCTGTAACTGGGTAAGTTTTGCTGGCCCATTGATTGTTTTTAAAGATAAATGAAATGGATGAAACTTAGACACCAATTAAATGGATGAAACTCTCATTTTTTTACACTGACATTACCACCAATTATTACTTACATAAGCTATGCTACTCTGGCTCACTCGTCCACAATGTGTGAGTCTGTTGCTAACAAGTCAGTGTCTATTTAAAGAAATAGAAAAAGCTTTGTTAGAAACTTCCGTGTGTGAAATAGATGTGAATAGATCTAATGTGTTAACTGGTAAAATGTGTGTGAACGTGCACCTAGCTATTTGAATATGAAAATGACTAAAGGTTCGATGCGCTCATATGGCTGCTGGTGCGGTAATATACCCTCAAGTGTAATGGTATAGTTTTATTTTCGATGGTTTCTTTAAGAACTTTTTACAGAGAATAGTAAAGGATGTATACAGAAAGGATTTTGTGTCTAGTTGGCCCATCAAATAGTATTGTTTTTGTAGTCTGTTCACCTGTGTGAAGTAAATAAATAGCGCTGTTCGAGAGAGATCCACTCAATATCTGTTTGTATTAGAGCCACATGCCTCATTTCAGCCGTAAGTCGATTCATGATTCAGTAATTCAGATTCACAGTAGCTCTTGCTCAGTGCAGATCTTTTATCATGTTTTTCTTTATTTGTACATCTACAGTACTGTATTCTTAGTGCAAATGAGTCTCCATGGGTCCTAAAAAGGTTAGTAATGACAGCCAGCCAAAAGGAAAACCGGATCTAAATCCTCTTGGTTTCCAGGCTGAGAGTAGCATTAGCATCAGTGCCCTGAGTTAACCATTAGATTAAGTGTTGTTGTTTTGGTGGGGGTTTTGGCGTGAAGACCTTTCAACATTTTCTTTAAAATAAGCTTGTGTTTACTGAAATTTGCCAACTGTAATTTTGTAAGTGTTAATATGTAATAGGCTCTGCTATGATACATATAGACTAATTAAATCTCATCATCGGTTCATGATCATTTTAACCTTAATGAGATTTGTTTGTGGAACATAATCCTTTTCACAAGTCAGAGAGCACCTGTACAGTACAACTCCATTAGTGCATATAATGCCTTATATTGATTTTTCCTGGGGGTCTTGAACAAGATTCAATTCAATGAATATTAAATTCCTTATGGAAAAAATTTGCTCGTTCCTCACTCGTCCGTTTCCGATTCTCAACAAGTCCCTTGGGAATGAAATTTAATACGAACTTGCAGTATTCAATTGAGATATGCCCTTAAGTGGCCTTGCAAGTTTTTAACTATCTAGCGCCTTCATAAATGCATGAAAACGTTAAGAGCATTGGTGGTTATCAGTGGCTCCTTTGTAATAAGAATGTCCATTGATTCACATAGCACGGATTCTTTGAACGTTATAGCCAAAGTCCCCGATATGTCCACTTTTTTTTTTTTTAGTGGGTGCTGAGTGAAAAATATAAAACAAAATCTATCATGTGATGCCAAATCCCGATTCACTTTAAGTTCACTTATTATGTGTGCGCTCTCATTGGTTTTTAAAGTCATTATTTGGTATTCATGTGCAGTTAACAATCGATCCAATTAACATCCGTACACTTTTACCAAGGAGGTCTTTAAACATTGTACTACAATTTTGTAAGAGGGATGAATATCTGTCTTTTAACTCTGACATTGTAAACAGCTGGTTCACTCAAGACCCATTCCTAATATATATATATAGATATAATATATATCTGCTCTCTTCTCTCCTCTCCTCTCTCTTCTCTCTCTCTCTCCTCTTCCTTTCTGTATGTGTGTGTGTGTGTATGTATATGTATGTATGTGTATATATATATATATACACACACACACACGCATACATATATATATATATAACAGTGCATTATTGTACTTTCTATAATTGTTGTGAATTTCCATAAATTAATGTATTTCCATTTATGTATTGTCTACATGGAGTTTTCTCATGAAAATACTCTTCATAAGGGTTTTATTTTTTCCCATTTTTGTGTTTTATGGATTTTTCGCACCCTTCCAATTTTTAGCTTTTTCACAGTTTTTCTTTAAGAAAATAACCACAATTAAACAAACAATAGCAAAATGGCACCTTTTGTATTTAATGAAATTGCTGCTGTAACATTTAGCAACATCAAAAATGATATAAATCAAAGCTGTAAAAACAAACAAGGAAAGGTTCAGGGTGCATGTTTTATAACTATAAATAAAAGTTCAATTTGTAACTTAAGTTATTTGATTTCAACACGCCTAAGGATTTTTGAGAAAGTAATGAACTTAAATCATTAGGACACTGTTGTGCCCTGAATTTTGCAATTAAGACCAGAGATGCACTGACTGCATTTAAAATACAAACCAAAAACACGTCCTCATGAAGAAACGCAAAGCGGCTGAGCCATGTTTAAAGCTCCATACATGAACTGCATTCTGAATTAAAGTTAGTGAAGGCACTGTGCTGTTCATGTGTGGCTGCATTTGTGCTGCACAAGTTAAATATTAAATGTATATATAAATATATTTGAGACTGATCTGTGGGACTGTGGTAGCTTAGCAGGTAAGGTACTGGACTCTGGACCAGAAGGTCCAGGGATCAAACCCCGCCTCTGCCAAGCTGGCACTGTTGGGTCCTTGAGCAAGGCCCTTAACCCACAATTGCTTGGATTGTAAGACTGTACCAATTGTAAGTCACTCTGGATAAGGGCGTCTGCTAAATGCTGTAAATGATTGGCGATTATGGCTGGTCACGGCTTGTCACTCTATACGAGCATTTCCGTCTTTATATCTCAAGTCAATTTTTATTCCTCAGTTCCGAGATTCCGTTTGTATTATCTGCATTTTGGAAATCATAGGGCCCTACTTTATTTGCTGTATACAGTAACATAAGACTGTAATGGGTTTTCTGTCTACCAAGTTTTTGCGGATTTTGAAATTGCGCAAAGAAAAACCTGAATGGAAAAAGTCCAAAAAAAAAAAAAAAAACACCCAAATATGGCAAAAACAGTGTTATGCAAGGACGAGGTGGAAAAGTTAGAATATCTCTAAAGCTGAAATGTGGAAAAAGGTGATTTTTGAATAAATGGCGACGTATCAAGCTGTGATTGACGGATCTAGTCAGATGATTTCATTACTGTGGTAGGGTGGAACTGTGGTAGCCTAGCGGTTAAGGTACTGGACTCTGGACCAGAAGGTTAAATGGGTTAAAAGGTTAAACCAGAAGGTTGAGGGTTCAAATCCCACCTCTGCCAAGCTGCCACTGTTGGGTCCTTGAGCAAGACCCTTAACCCACAATTGCTTGGATTGTAAGACTCTCTGGATAAGTGCGGCTGCTAAATGCTGTAAATGTTAGGAAACTGTTAGAAATGTCATTACACCTGACAAAACAAAAAATGATTTTATTACATTTAGATATGCTTTAATAGTCAACCCGACTGAGCGTAAATGTTATCTGTTAAAATTGTAATGTACCTGATTCCATGGTTAAGTGAATAAATGAATGAACAGGCAGGATGTGTTAAAGGCAGCCACGTCATACGCACTGCCAGGCGAACCAACACACATTTCAGCCCTGAACACAGCCGTAAGAGGATTGTAAATAGCTGTAAAGGTTATTTTGCTAAAAAACTGAGTTCAATTCTTCCATTCTTGTTTCTTTCAATGCCACCCTTAATCGTGGTAGCCTACGTCATCTAGAGTTTATTCGCATAACTGTAGTGGATGGAACCATTACTTCATTTGCATTTTTTTCTGGCGAAATTTTGTCAGTCACTGTTTAGTCAGCCACTGATTGTGCAAGTTCGGCCGACTTAGAAAGATGAGAGAGGTCTGTCATTTTCATCATAGCTACACTTCAACTGAGAGAAAAAATGAGGAAAAAAAATCCAGGAAATCACATTGTAGGATTTTTAAGTAATTTAATTGTGAATTATGGTGGAAAATAAGTATTTGGTCAATAAATTTGGTTCAACTCAATACTTTGTAACATAACCTTTGCTGGCAATGACAGAGGTCAAACGTTTCCTGTAACTCTTCACCAGGTTGGCACACACTGTAGCTGGTATTTTGGCCCATTCCTCCATGCAGATCTCCTCTAGAGCTGTGATGTTTCGGGGACTTTCAACTCCCTCCACAAATTTTCTATGAGGTTGAGGTCTGGAGACTGGCTAGGCTACTCCAGGACCTTGAAATGCTTTTTATGGAGTCACTCCTTTGTTGCCTCGAGCGGTGTGTTTGGGATCATTGTCATACTGGAAGACCCAGCCACATTCTATCTTCAATGCTCTCACTGATGGAAGGAGGCCCCAAAGCATGATGTTTCCACCCCCATGCTTCACAGTAGGTATGGCACAACTCAGAATTCTTCTTCCTCCAAACACAGCGAGTTGAGTTTTTACCAAAAAGTTCTATTTTGGTTTCATCTGACCACATGATATTCTCCCAATCCTCTTCTGGATCATCCATATGCTCTCTGGCAAACTTCAGACGGGCCTGGACATGTACTGGCTTAAGCAGGGGGACACGCCTGGCACTGCAGGATCCAAGTCCCAGAATCTTGCTTGTTTGTGGGTGACCAAATACTTATTTTCCACCATGATTTACAATTAAATTCTTTAAAAATTCTACAATGGGATTTCCTGGATTTTTTTTTCTCATTTAATCTCTCATAGTTGAAGTGTACCTATGATGAAAATTACAGACCTCTCTCATCTTTCTAAGTTGGAGAACTTGCACAAACAGTGACTGACTAAATACTTTTTTGCCCCACTTTTGCGCTCCCTGATTGTATCAGACACCAATGGTCATGCGATGCATTTTGAGCACTTGAGCACTACCTTCTAAAATGAGGAAACATTTGCGGAGCATGGGAGGCTTGTGCCCATCGTGGTTTCACAAAAGCCCTCCTGTCTGAACGAACAGAGGAAGCTGTTTATTACGATTTGATCCAACTCGAGCCAGTTTCGCTCAGCTGCGAGCAAAGCATCCAAAGTAGCATTGATTGAATGAAGTGTGGAGCAGATGGTGACTTTCCATGGTGGTTCTGTATTGGCTCTGAGAGCGAGAGTGAGGGAGGAGGAAAAAAAAAAAAACATGACATGAGCCAGATGCAAGTTAACATGGTTTGGTCTACCTGCGTTCACTTCCCACTCCGCTCCGCTCTGCTCGTCCATCTTGCGCGCTCTAACTGAATTGACTTTTAATTACATGCGCGTTTAGCCCATCTGTTCCTCTGCTTAGCTGCTATAATTTGCCTTCGTTTTTGACCCAATGATGCAACGTTGCCTCCAACAGCTAACTTTATGGGCCGGGACCGGCTAGAGACATAGGTGCAAGGTCATACCGGCAATCAAATAGCAGGTGTCCTATAGGAGGCTTATCACGCATGTCAAAATCGAACCATTTATTCCATAAACGTGTCTGTTATAGAGTTGCACCAATTCCAATTTTCTCGGCCAATTCCGATATTCTCTTCATCTAAGAATTATAAATGACAGCATACAGAAACAGTTGCTGAAGAAAGATACCAGGAGCTGTTGGCTTGTACCTGGCTCTGATCTCTTACTAGCTTTAGCTTTGTGGAACTTTAATGGAACTTTATTCTTTCATGAGTTATTTACAAGTTTATGACCACTTATAAAATGTGTTCAAAGTGCTGCCCATTGTGTTGGATTGTCAATGCAACCCTCTTCTGCCACTCTTGACACACTGATAGCAACACCGCAGAAGAAATGCTAGCACAGGCTTCCAGTATCTGTTGTTTCAGACGCTGCACATCTCGTATCTTCACAGCATAGACAATTTCCTTTAGATGACCCCAAAGATAAAAGCCTAAGGGGGTCAGACCGGGAGAGCATTTCTTCTGTGGTGTTGCTATCAGTGTGTCAAGAGTGGAAGAAGAGGGTTGCATTGACAATCCAACACAATGGGCAGCACTTTGAACTAAATAACTCATGAAAGAATAAAGTTTTGTTAAAACCAAGCACACCATTGTCTTTCTTGTGAAATTCTCTACAAGTTTGATGGGTTACATGACCCTCCTCCCATTGGAAATAAAAAAGTTGGATCCAAAATGGCCGACTTCAAAATAGCCGCCATGGTCAACACCCATCTTGAAAAGTTTCCCCTCTCCCATATACTAATGTGCCACAAACAGGAAGTTGATATCACTAACCATTCCCATTTTATTTAGGTGTATCCATATAAATGGCCCACCCTGTAGTACTGTAGATAAAGAAAAACACAACAAACACAGCGGAGATCGTCACCATTGTGACTCTGAATCATTGAATCGTGACTCGTACAACTTCATCATGCTGAAATCTGGACATTCCGGTCACCGCCCGGTCGATCGGTGCATCTTTAGTGTCTGTGGATGTTTTTTATTTTTCAAGTCCGTCTTTTGAAGCCGTTTTATTCGCTCAAGCTTTCATTGCATGCTTACAGCTACTGACCACTGACACGGGAGCCGAGCTTAGTTAAGTGAAGTGCAAGGGAAGGTGTGTATGAGAGTGCTGTGACATTTAGTGCGTCTAATTGGTGGAGCCTCCAGATGGTCTGAAGGAAAACACGTTCAGGATATCCGACTTGGTAGGTTAATGAATTCTGGTTGTAGAGAGTCATCAGATTAACATTTCCCCCTTTTTTTCAAAGTATGGAATATGACACCCGCTTTCCCTTACCTTTTAAGGCTTGTAAGCTCTTAATAAGAGCTGTAGAATACCAAATGATAGCCACGATAATCAGCCACAATCTACATTTACCTGCTTTTAAACAGTCATACCAGTATTATTTAATTATACACTCACCGATCACTTTATTAGATACACCTCCTTTCTACACTCATTCTCCATTTGATCAGTTCCACTTACCATATGTGGAGCACTTTGTAGTTCTACAGTTACAGACTGTAGTCCATCTGTTTCTCTCCATACTTTGCTAGTCTCTGTTCTCTAATGGAGAGGACCCCCACAGGACCAGCAAAGATAAGGTACTAATTGGGTGCTGGATCATTCTCAGCGCTGCATTGATACTGATTTGATGGTGGTGTGTTAGTGTGTGTTGTGCTGGTACGAGTGGATCGGACACAGCAGTGCTGCTGGAGTTGGAAATCACTGTGTTCACTCACTAGTAAGCCTTGAGTACATTACATGACTTTTAAAGTCATAGCAGATTATAAAAGACTGGGTGTCTCACACTGAGTTTTGCTGATTTTTATGGCGAATGAGAAAAATGTCCTTAGCACACTAAGCAACTAGGGATCTCACACTGCGTGACGTCAACCTGCTGCTGAACATGCCCCAAAACATGTGCCTCACGCTACCTAGGTGACCCAGAGTAAACACAATTTAGCAATAAGTACCTAGGCAACTATTAATGGACGTATCGCTATAGTACTCTGTCTTTTGACTCTCTTTTTCCACACATAAAAATAATCTTGTCAGATCTAGCTTCCCTTCTGGTCCAGCATTTTCATTGGCTGTTGACTGGACCTGTTCAGACTGAATCGGTGACCAGTAAACACCTAGATTTTCTTACCTGACTTTACGCTCAAAGTCAGGTAAGAAAATCAACTAGACTGTGGTAGCCTAGCGGGTAAGGTACTGGACTATGGACCAGAAGGTCCAGGGTTCAAATCCCACCTCTGCCAAGTTGCCACTGTTGGGTCCTTGAGCAAGACCCTTAACCCACAATTGCTTGGATTGTAAGAATGTAATGTATCAATTGTAAGTCTCTCTGGATAAGGGCGTCTGCTAAATGCTGTAAATGTAAATGCAAACATTTGATATGCTCCAACTGGTCTGAAACGTTATCGGGAGGCCAAAAATCAGAGTCTCACTTGCTGCTCGATTGTCTCTCCAAGTGTTGAGTCTGCAGACCAGGGACTGAGAACTGGGGACAAATCTACCATATTGCTCCACCTTGTAGACATTGTCCGAGACAGTAGCTCATCTGTTGTTGAACAACAGATCCTCTAGTCCTTCCTCAGTGCTCACAGGATGCTGCCTACAGCTGGTGGCTAGATATTTTTGTCTGCTGGACTATATTTACATTTACAGCATTTAGCAGATGCCCTTATCCAGAGCGACTTACAATTGATACAGTCTTATAATCCAAGCAATTGTGGCTTAAGGGCCTTGCTCAAGGAGCCAACAGTGCCAGCTTGGCAGAGGTGGGGTTTGAACCCTGGTCCATAGTCCAGTCTACTGTCCTTACCCGCTAGGCTACCACAGTCCCTATATTGAGTCACTAACCCACCACCATCACTGCAGTGCTGAGAATGATCCACCACCCAAATAGTACTTGCTCTGTGGTGGTCCTGTAGGGGTCCATCAGAGCCGAATCCGAGTCAAGACCAAGACTCATAGAATCATAGAGTCTGTGTCAAGACTGAGATTAGATAAAGATTTTTTTTTAATCATACAAGAATACAAAGATGAAAATGGAAACAATTAAATTAGTTTTCACTCATTCTACATTCCTTATCATTCATTTTATGTGATATATATATGTGTGTCATGGTTATGGTCTTGAGACGGGACTTAAATACTACAACACTAGTCCTGACCATAAAAGAACAGCGTAAAGGGGACTAACAAAGTCTGTAGAGAACCAGATGGACTATGGTCTGTAATTGTAGAACTATAAAGTGTTTCTATATGATAAGTGGAACTGATAAAATGGACAATGAGTGGACAATGGCCTTAGTATAGTATACTGTTTGTCATTATGGAAGGCCTTGACTTCACAGTCAGAACACCAAGGTCCTGTACCAGACTGCACTTTACTTAAACATTGCATTCCTATTCATTAAAACACTCCAGCCATTATCTGCTGGCACCTATTGTATGTTTTCCCGCTTTTTATTGTTGCCCCTTACAACCAAATGCTGCCCATGGGTGAAAATAATACTCAACAACCATTGCTAAAGACACCACAGATTTGTTTGATTCCAGGGAATATCTCATATCTTGCTGAACTTGGAGTGAGAGTGTTTGCCAGTTCATGCCAGTTCCAATCTGGTGAATCATCGTTTCTCGGATGTTCTCTCCTAAGAGTATAGCATGTTGAAGGGTTGCTTAATTTCCAGAAATGTGCGAGAAAGCTAAAGGGCAACTGATGATTCTGTTTCCAAAGCATCCATTTCCCCAAATGCATCTGAATATTTGAGCGGCTGCATAAAGAGTGCTCAGGGTTACTTGATGAGGAGCAGCACTTGACTGCACTCAGGTTCTAAACTAATCACTTAGAGGACTCCAGCTTTTAAAGATTTAGAAAAATGCACCGGGTTAATAATCCAAATAGACTCACCTGCTGCATTCCATATAACAGTGTATCAGTCGTGAAATGATGTCAATAAAACATTTTAGTATGCTTTGTAATTTACAGTGGTGGTTCTTTAGGTCTGCAAAAATATGAACTAAAACATCGTCAGTGGCTAAAACGAACATATACAGAAAGAGAGAGAGACGTTTTAAGACTTGGTCATTTGTCTATTGAGGAAAAGGACCCAGTATTACATATATGTGAGTGTCAAAAGTATGTGAACTTCTGCTTTCAGCATCTGGTTTGACCCCCTTGTACAGCCATAACTGCAAAGAAACATTTATGTAACTGTTGATCAGTCCTGCACATTGGCTTGGAGGAATTTTAGCCCATTCCAACATACATAAAGGCTTCGATTTTGGAATGTAGATGATTTTCTTTGTCTTCTGTAACCATTTTTTTGATAGAATGACTTGTGTAGTTTGTTGCTTTGCTGCATGAGCCACCTTCTCTTGAGATTCAGTTCACAGACAGATGTCCTAATATTTTCCCTCAGAATTCACTGGCATAATTTAAAATCTATTGTTCAGTCAATGATGGCCAGGCACCATGCTACTAAAGTCACCATGTTTCACAGATGGGATAAGGTTCTTGTGCTGGATTTCAATGCTTTTCTTTCTCCAGACATTCTTCTCAAAAACAAAAAGCCTCCTTGTTGATGTCATCTGTGCACAAAATGTTTTTCCAATAGCCTTCTGGATTGTCCGTGTGCCACAGTAAACTGTTTTGGAGAGTAATGGCTTCTCCTTTCTCCTTGCAACCCTGCCATGCAACACCACTGGTTTTTCAGTGTTGTTCTGCTGGTGTTGGCTCTGAATATTAGCCAGTTTGGAGGCCTTTAGTTGCGGGAATTACCCTGGGCTTCTCTGTACCTTGCATACTATAGCAACACACATGATCTTTGGGTTGGGCGGACTACAATGGGTTCTTGAATTCCTCCATTTGTACAAATCTGGCTGATGTTGGATTGGTGAGTCCAAACGCTTTATGATAGTTTTATAACATTTTCCAGCTGAGGACATTAGCAACCTTTTCACTGAAGGGTCTCAGAAAGAGCCTTTGGTCATGCATAGATTTCCACAACACCTATACATGCATTGTGAAGATAGACAGGTCTGCTCACACTTTAAATTTGAATCACCTTCAATGAACTGGCTATCCTGAAGGTTCACGTCGTTTTCCACTCATAAATATTAACATTGGATCATTTCCTCAATAGGTAAATGAAGTATAATATTTTCTCCCCTCCTCTTGTTTAATATTGAACTCTCTTGTTTGCTTTTAGACTGATTAAGGTTCTAAGGTTCCGGATTTCGCAGAAATTCTAGAACATTCTAAAAGGTGTGTATAAACTTTTCCAGCACCACTGATTATAATCGTTTAGCTTATGCTTGCCATAGAAGCCACACGTTTAGCTTTGAAATCACACTAGACTCCTATTTGAGATTGCATTCATGAACTAAACAGCTCTTCTGTGAAGCAGTGGGGGAGTCATATGTTTTTTTTCCTCACACTTTTTTTCCATTACTTCCTGTTTTACTGGGGTGTAAATATAGCATGACACAACTGCTATATATCAGAATGGGAAAGATACTCGGTGAAATGTGATAAAGCATGCTGACCTTTATAAATCAGGCAATGCCAATAAAAATAACTGCACACCTGAAAATGGCTCTTTCCCCTGTTAAAGAAATAATTACACATTTTTATAAGAACCACAGCTGTAATGAAGTTTTTTCCCCAAACATGGAGGAAGAGGCAAAAAAAAATCTCTGTTCATGGTCTGAGACTTTCCATAAGGCATTGTAGGGTCTCCAAATCTATCCACCTCCATACCAACAAACCATTTGGATGATGTGCCAAAAGAAAACGTTTGCTTTTTATCATCCAAAATTGTAATGACTTGCAATTATCTAGGTGTTCTCTTTTTTTTTGACTGGAAACAGGCCTGGAAAAACAATATTATTCGGTAACATTGATTTGGTCTGGTAGCGTGTGTCATTTATCGATTTTGATTCCGATTCTTTTTATCAGTTTCCAAATTCGAATCCAAAATGGTGAAAAAGGATGTGCCAAATGTTTTTTTTATATTTCAACTGTGTCATTCATGATTTGTAGTCTTTTCATTGCTAACGAAAAAGGGGTATCACAGGCTGGATGTAGCTGATATATGTGGGAGAGTCTGAAATGCTTAATGTGAGCAAATCTTAATGTACTAAAGCAGTGACCTAGGAAAACCAAACTTCTCTTAATTACTACCAGTCATAAATAATCTCTACTGCTTAATTAAAGAACATGTGTCCCAAACTGAAAGTCATAATTTTTATGTTAAGTTTTATGGCTATGTTATAATAGGTATAAATGGGCCAACATGACAAGTAGTAATTGAGAGAATTTTGGTGTTTCTAAGTCATTATTTTACTACATTAAGCCACATTAAGTTTTTTTTTTTTTAGTTTAAATGGGAAGAAAAAGGCTCAACATAAAAATGAGTACTTGCCTTTTGGCTCACATGTTTGTCATTTCAGCAGTAGGGTCCTTATGACCGGTAGTAATTGAGAGACATTATGAGGTTAGTAGGTCATTGTTTTAGTTATTAAACTTTGTTCACGTTAAGCATTTTAGACTCTCTCAGCTAATGTAGCATTTGGGCTAGGAGACCGCGAACCCGGTACACTGCTGAAGCTCAATATCATGCTGGTACCTTAGATGCTTTGGCCATGTTGGAGGTGGAACCTCCTTTACAGCAGATCAGCTTTCCACACATACTGCATTCAGCCTTTTCATTTTCTCTCAAAGTGGAGCCAAACTTCTGAGCACTTTAGACCATAAATGTTCTGCTAGTGCTCTAGGAGAGCGTATAAAAACAAATCTGATGCACCAGTCCTGGCAGATAGGTGCCTTCTTAATACAGATGTATTTTTGCGTTAATCATGTGTATTTGAAATCAAATGCATTAATAGAAACCAATAAATGAAATTGAAGTTCTATATATTTAACAGGTACCTATTTCTTGGAATGTCTCTTGGAATGGAATGAATTTGCTTCAGTTAAAGCTTTGAGTTCTTTCAGGTGTTCGACATTCTTAAGACATTTTTCTAACCTTTGTAACCCAATGAGCACATTGTAACCATTGAAAAGAAAGGTCTAATGGGACTCAGCTTCTCAGGAATGTACAGATATCTAGGCTACATTAACAGCAACTGCAGTGTGTACTTCCTCCTCTTGAAAGAAATGACTGTAACTGTACTTTCAAGCAATAAAAATACCCAGTAATAGGACAAGACCTGACAAATCCCATGGATGTATCCTCTTTTTAAAAATGTACCAAACAAAACAGCTTTTGGTGTGACATTGTGGCGCATAGCATGTAGCACTGGACATGCACAGTTCCACCAACCCAGGTGAGATCCCTGCCTCTGGCTACTAGGTGTGTGGATTTTCCTCAGATTTCCTCTGGGTACTCTGGTTTTCCTCAAACATATTAAATACGTGCCATTTGGTGAGTTGGCTACTCTAAATCATCCCTAAGTATGAATGAGTGAGTGTGTAATGCTCTGTCACAGACTGGTTCCCTGCCCCAGTGTATTTCCTCCAAATGCCCAATGTTTATAGGAGAGGCTCTTAAGATGAATGAATGAAAACATTGTGCAAATGGATGGATACCAGATTTCTGCAGTTATCTTATTCAAGAGGTCGTGTACAGCATACTCTGGTCTAGAAATCAGATTTAGAGTTCCAATAAATACAGCTGGAATTGATTTCAGTAAGTGGATTTCTCAGACCATATATACCCACGCTATGATTTCAATCAGTTTTCTTAGTCCGTACTATGTAACATGAGAGTGTAACACGGTTGTCAGGTCTGCTTATTAAGAGACTTTGCTACCTTTGAGATTAGTGTCCATATACCAGATTGGTTTTGAACTCACGACATCTGGCAACCCTGTTATGAAATGTGGCACCCACTAAACGGCTATCGAGCAATTTGTGGAGACTCGAACGCAGTATATTAAAGTTTGAAGTTGACGTCACATCTTTGTGAGATTATTGGCTGGTTGCAAAGTAGAAACCCGATTATTACCTGAATCTGGGACTATTACCTGTGACTGTGGTAGCCTAGCGGTTAAGGTACTGGGCTCTGGACCAGAAGGTCCAGGGTTCAAATCCCGCCTCTGCCAAGCTGCCACTGTTGGGTCCTTGAGCAAGACCCTTAACCCATAATTGCTTGGATTGTAAGACTGTATCAATTGTAAGTCGCTCTGGATAAGGGCGTCTGCTAAATGCTGTAAATGTAAATGAATCATATAAACCTGGGGGCTTCCCATCATCTGATTACTTAAGTGACAAAATCTGATTTTCTGCAGTTATCGGATTATTAAGTGCATGTAAACGCACTTAATGTGATGTTCCACAATGCTTCTGGGACAGAGGTTGAACGTTTTTGGTAGCAATGCTTGCCGGTATGCTTAGAGTTAAAAGGTAACTGCAAAGGATGGTGAAAGACACGTAGTTTGAAGCTTCATTTGGTTATGTTTAATTCCAAATAATTCCAATTAGTTCTTGCAACTGTAGATGAGGATTTGTTACGGATATCAAGTATTGGCGTGCAAGTGTGTGGAATCCTAGCATACTCAGTTTGGCTAGATGGAACAGATTGACGTGCAGACTAATTTGCATGAACCACATTGCAACCTTTAGAACCTGTACGAATTAAGCTGGTACCTTTATTGAAATGGATTTAGAGCAGATGTGAGCTCACGTACCATAAGGATACATACTGCCTCTCAACAGTGCCATATATCCTACGGCTGTGCAACCACCTCTGAGAGCTCGGCCAATCTAACTGGGCCAGACCTCCAGAAAGTTGGCTTTCTATTTCTTTCTAACACCTCTGGACACACTGCCTCACCTCAGTCCTTTGGGAGAGTTCTTATTTTGCAGAAAGGGGGAAGACTGATCTTTGATCTTCACAAGAACTAAGTAGACCATGGTAGAAATTCTACAGTGTATAGCATGATATCATAACATAATATGAACATATTCAACAAATATCGTGGTCAGCTGGAAAGCGTAACGTTCACGGCTGTGACTTGAACTTCTAGCAATTTTCAGCTTGTTACAACCTTTGACATGTAGACTTAACACAGTTACACATAGATTAGGCGTTTAAATACAAACACATGACACTTTCCAGATCAGCACAAATGTAACATTC
>JAJAGP010004280.1:0-52891 GCA_025084515.1 Ancistrus triradiatus | reverse complement strand
GTTTAAGTGATTAAAAATAATAAAATGTTCAGTGAATATGACTAATGAAGTACAATCCTATCATAATGATGCATAGCATGCACATGCAGTCAAATAACTATACAGCTAACAACTAGCCTACAACGTGTTACAACACCAAGTTAAGAGAACTTTTTGTTTTCATTACCACTGTCTACATTGAATGCTTAACATGTATATAAAGGGAAGAAAATTTGTATTGCACATACACAAACATAGTAACCGAAAAAACATAACAGACTTATCGGTCACAGCTGTTGCCCTAAACGAAGGGGGGCGTACCGGTTTTCAGGGGCTGAACTTATCACAGATGACTAAACGTTTCTCTTACTTGTTAAGGGTGTATCCCTATTCTAAGTTGCGTCAGAGCTTATCCACACTGACCATACACAACAACATGGTGCTTTTTTTTTTTTTTTAACTCCCACCCACCTGTCAAATTTGATGGTTTGGCCTAGCAGGAACTTCCGCCCACCTGTCAAATTTTGATGGTTTGGCCTAGCAGGAACTCCCGCCCACCTGTCAAATTTGATGGTTTGGCCTAGCCGGAAATTTCTCTTACTTGTTAAGGGTGTATCCCTATTCTAAGTTGCGTCAGAGCTTATCAACACTGAGAGCCTTACAAACCGGAAATCCCGCCCACCTGTCAAATTTGATGGAATGGACCTGTTATATCTCTCTGATACACAGCTGTACATATCAGCCAAACCATTGTCATGGAAGACCCAGCCACCTTCCATCTTCAATGCTTTCACTGATGGAAGGAGGTTTTGGCTTAAAATTTCACCATACATGGCCCCGTTCATTCTTCCCTTAACACGGATCAGTCGTCCTGTCCTCTTTGCAGAAAAATAGCCCCAAAGCATGATGTTTCCACCCCCATGCTTTACAGTAGGCATGGCACAACTCAGAATTCTTCTTCCCCCAAACATGATACTCTCCCAATCTTCTTCTGGATCATCCATATGCTCTTTGCCAAACTTCAGACGGGCCTGGACATGCATTGGCTTAAGCAGGGGGACACGCCTGGCACTGCAAGATCTGAGTCCCTCTCAGCGTAGTGTGTTACTGATGGCAGCCTTTGTTACTTTGGTCCCAGCTCACTGCAGGTCATTCATCAGGTCCCTCCGTGTAGTTCTGGGATTTTTGCTCACCGTTCTCATGATCATTTTGACTCCATGGGATGAGATCTTGCGTGGAGCCCCGGATCGAGGGAGATTTTCAATGGTCTTGTATATCTTACAATTGCTCCCACAGTTGATTTATTCACACCAACCTGCTTGCCTATTGCAGACGACAGGAGAGGAAGGAGACTGGAAGACTGGAGCTTGTCAGATGGGAGACTGAAGTCAACAAGCAGGATCAGGGGAGACTCGTCTGAAGGGAAGAAGCTCAGAAGACCATCCAGTCCTTCGATAAACTCACCTAGAGGGCCAGGTGGTCGGTAGACAACAATGATATGCAGGTTGATGGGGAATGTAACAGTGACGGCATGGAATTCGAATGATGAGATTCCAAGGTGAGAAAGTGATAGTGACGAAAAAATCCACTTCTTCGGTAACAGCAAACCTGTGCCACCACCTCTTCCAGATTTCCGTGGTGAGTGGGAGAAGAATAAGGCAGAAGAGAGAGCTGCTGGAGTAGCTGAGTTCTCAGGAGTAATCTAAGTCTCAGTTAGTGCCAGGAAATAGAGGGAGTGAAGTAACACAAAAGTTGAGATGAAGTCAGCTTTCTGGACAGCAGACTGGCAGTTCCAGAGCCTCCCTACCACCTCTGTACCAGATTGTGGTAACCGTGGAGGGTAGATGAGATTGCTGGTGCTGCAGCCACTGTGTAGTATCTACTGCTGTCTGGGTCTATTGGATATATGAACAGAGATTGGCCAGTTACACATGTTAGCAAGGTAAATTGTATAGGTAACAATCCAGAAAGTTGGAGAAACCAAGAAATAAGTGATACTTAGCCAAAGCTGACTTGAGGTTCAGAGTCTTGACTGAGTAGAGCAGGTCACAGAAATAGTAGCAGGAGTCACCCTGACAATATACACACATATCCACAAGCCCTGCCCACAAGTCACAGATTAGGCTAACTGGTTTACTGGTTTACTGGTATACAATATACACCTGAAGACACTAATAAGCAGTTACCTGCAGTACTGAAACTAGCAGATCTAAGCAGATAGTCTGGTTAAGCCAACCAGATGAAGAATCTAGGAGAATCACAAAGCAAGTTGATTCTTCAAGTGCAAATATGTATACACACACACCCTCAACCCCTGATTCTGCGCCAGCTCCCTGGACCGTTGGTTTTCCCTTTGTTTTTCCCTTATTTGGCTTTTTGCTTCAGTACCCTTTCCTTTCGTAATAAATAGTATTATTTGCTTTAGTCCTTGTCTCCTCGTGGTCTGTGTTTTGAGTTCCACCAGGTTTAGCCTAGGGGGGAATCTCTGATTCCCCAAGACAATTTATGCAGAATTATATTTATGGTAATATTTATGCAGAAATATAGAAAATTCTAAAGGGCTCACAAACTTTCAAGCACCACTGTAGACCTATGACACACACACATACCAGCTCACAGCTCACTTCCAGGATCTCTCACACACACACACACACACACACACACACACACACACACACACAGGCTCTTTACTCTGCTCTTTTGATCCGTACACACATTAGACACACATTCATACATAACCAAGTCAAGTCAAGTCAGATTTATTTATATAGCGCTTTTTATAGTTTAGCATTGTCTCAAAGCAACTTTACAATTTTAGATTATCTTCTAATATCTATGACCAATCCCAAATTGAGCAAGACTCAAAAAGGGACCCAACCTCCTTGGGGGGGTTGTAGATGTAGTTGTAGTTTTAGAGGCGCGCATCCAGACATTAGAGAAGGCTAGCTCAGCTCCTAGCTTAGCAGATCTGGATGGCAAAGGCGAAGTTAGAGCCCCGGCAGAGTCCTCGCAGCAGGGCAAGTGGGTGACAGTTCGGCGACGTAGTCGTAAGGCTAGTCCATGAGAGCACCACTCTTTACCTGTTCACATGTCCAACAGGTTTGCCCTCCTCAGTGAAAAACCCACTGAGTAGCCTGTTGAAAGAGCTCTGGTCATAGGTGACTCTATTTTACGACACGTGAAACTTGCTGCCCCTTTAGGGACACCAGCAGCTAGAGTTTCCTGTATCCCCGGAGCCAGAGTGCCGGACATTGTAACGAGTCTTAGTGAACTCGAGAGCCGCAGATTCTCTAGGATAGTTATTCACGTAGGGGCTAATGATATACGCCTTCGTCAGTCAGAGGTTACTAAGGCTAATTTTGTAGAGGTGGTTAGCGTGGCGAAGGCGATGTCCGATTTGCTGTAGTCTGCTCTGGCCCCATCCCATGACAAGCCTACAGCAGGTTATGGTCGCTGAACTGCTGACTGTCCAAGTGGTGCTCTGAAAACAACGTGGGCTATATAGACAACTGGACAGCCTTTGAGGGTAAGCCTGGCCTTTTAGGATGGGCCGGTGTCCATCCCACTCGGGAGGGTTCTGCTCTCATCTCCTGCAACATTGTCCATAGTCTTATGGCCCGATTGGTTAAGGGCTGACTATCCAGAGTAGGGGTCAGGCAGCAGACAGACCGGCTTAACCAACTGTCTGCTGGTAGCCATGCACCGTCACGCAGAACTCACGTTACTGAAACTGTGTCTGTTACCCGCATCTACCCTAAACGTAAACGCTCTCAAAAAGTCTGTTTCAATAACCTCATTAGTATAAACACAGATAGCTGCCAAAGAAATAACAACATTAGACTAAAGCTAGGATTACTTAACATTAGATCACTTACAAACAAAGCAGTGATTGTAAATGAAATGATCACTGATAAACGCTTACATGCTCTCTGTCTCACTGAGACTTGAATTAGACCTGATGAATATTTAACCTTAAAAGAAGCCTCACCTCCTGGATACAGTAATGCTAATCGCCCTCGTCCTAATGGTCGGGGGAGGAGGCATAGCCACAATTTTTGACAAAGAGTTAGGTGTTACAGCTAAATCCCATTACAAAGCTAATTCTTTTGAAATACTGATTCTTAATGTGACTGATCCATCCTTATGGAAGCCAAAACCACACTCTTTTCAGCTTATCACTATTTACCGCCCTCCTGGTCCCTATTCAGAATTTCTTCAGGAATTTGCTAACTTTCTTTCCTGCTTACTACTGTCAACAGATAAGGCTTTAATTGTAGGTGATTTCAATATTCACTTTGACAATGAGCAGGATCCACTTATAATTGCTTTCGAGTCCATCTTAGAATCCATGGGTATCACTCAGAATGTGATGGGACCAACCCACCGCTGTAATCATACTTTAGATCTAATATTAACATTTGATATCAAAATAGATAACCTTGATGTTTTCCCCCAAAGTGATTCGATTTCAGATCACTATCTTTTAGTATTTGAGCTATCTCTAATAAATAAAATCCTTCTGCCTCGTTATCACACTAAGCACACTATCACATCTGCTACTCCAGCTGCGTTTATTAAAAACCTACCAGACTTAAAATTTAATACACCTATGGAGATAAATCATCTTGTGTAAATGAGCAATTAGAATGTGTGCTTCGCTCAACCCTGGACATGACTGCCCCTGCTAGGGTCAAACGTATTAGGGAAAAAAGGCTAGCACCATGGTATAATGACCACACCCCTACCTTAAAGCAAAGAACATGGCATTTAGAGCACAAGTGGAGACATAGTAAATTGGAGGTGTTTAAGCTTGGTTGGAGGGACAGCATGACAGAGTATAAGCATGCCCTCACTAAAGCTAAAGCTGCATACTTCTCTTCAATCATAGAGAAAAATAAGAATAATCCAATATTTCTTTTTAATACAGTCTGCAAATTAATAAAAATCCCCACAGAAAGTGATTCTCCCGTTCTGTGTCATTTTAATAGTAATGATTTTCATGACTTTTTTTAATGATAAGATAGAGAACATTAGGCATAAAACTCAATGCTCATCACATCACCAAACTATTCAGCCACCTTCCAGATGCAGCACTAGTGAAGACATCTGTTTAATGAGCTGTAAATCAAGATTAGAATCTTTTACCCCAATTACTAATACTTAACTATCCGCACTGATCAGCTCGTCTAAGTCATCAACATGTTTATTAGATCCCATTCCTACACGTTTACTCAAACAAGTAATACCTAGTATTATAGAGCCACTGTTAGTTATTTTAAAGTCATCCTTTACCTTTGGTTATGTGCCCAAATCCTTTAAAGCTGCCGTTATCAAACCACTGATTAAAAAAGCCACTCTTGACATTTGTGTGATATCTAATTATAGACCAATTTCAAATCTACCGTTTCTGTCCAAAATCTTAGAAAAAGCCGTCTATCAGCAGCTCTGCAGTTACCTCCAAAGGGATGAAATTTATGAAACATTTCAGTCTGGCTTCAGGCCCCATCATAGTACTGAAACAGCATTGATTAGGGTACTAAATGACTTGTTAATGTCCGCAGATAAGGGATGTGTTTCTTTTCTTGTTCTGTTAGATTTAAGTGCAGCATTTGACACTATAGATCATGATGTTTTACTAAACAGACTAGAAAATACTATAGGTATTAAGGGATTAGCACTTTCTTGGTTTAAATCCTACTTGACCGACCGGTACCAGTTTGTTCATATAAATAATCTAAGGTCTAAGATCTCAAAAGTGAAGTATGGCATGCCTCAGAGGTCAGTGCTTGGCCCGCTTTTATTCTCCTGTACATGCTGCCACTAGACTCAGTTATTCGTAAACATGGCATTAGTTTCCACTGCTATGCAGATGATACACAGCTGTACATATCAGCCAAACCTAATGACAGCCTTACAATCAACAAAATTGAGGACTGTGTAAAGGAAATAAAAGATTGGATGTTATTTAATTTTCTCTTACTTAACTCAGATAAAACTGAGGTTCTATTAGTGGGACCCAAGGCTATGAGAGACAGGTTGGCTACATCTATCCTAAATCTAGGTGGCTCTCCAGTATTGCTCAGTCCGTCTGTAAAAAACTTAGGGGTCACATTTGATTCAGATCTCTCCTTTGATGCGCACATTAGCAGCATCACTCGAATTGCTATTTTTCAATTATGTAATATCGCTAAACTTAGAAATATCCTCTCTTTTAATGATGCAGAGAAACTTGTTCATGCGTTTATAACCTCAAGGTTGGATTACTGTTACTTACTGGATGCTCAAGTAAATCTATAAATAAACTTCAGTTAGTTCAAAATGCAGCTGCCTGGGTGCTAACTCGAACTAGAAAATTTGATCACATCACTACTATTCTATCATCACTACACTGGTTACCAGTCAAATTCGCATTGATTACAAAATACTTCTTATAACTTATAAAGCTCTACATGGCCTGGCCCCACATTATCTGAGTGACCTCTTAGAGTTTTACAATCCAACCCGTCTACTTCGTTCGCAGGGTACAGGACTTCTTTTAGTTCCTAGAATTAAAAAAGTCACAGCAGGGGGAAAGGCTTTCTCATATCTGGCCCCCCAACTATGGAATAAACTTCCCACTTTAGTTTGAGACTCAGACACTCTACAAAGTTTTAAGTCTAGACTATAGACATACCTATTTACACAGGCTTTTGACTAGATTTAGACCAGGATGCATGGATTGGGTCACTGGGGCCGGAGTCTGGAGTCATGTCTGGCCTGCCTGCCTTGTCCGCTAGCCGGGAGTGTCGAGTGGGCGGTCTGGCTGAACTGGGCTTCAGTCCTCGTGATCTTGACTCATACATCCTTGCCTTAGAATAAGGGCAGAGCTGGGGGTTCATAGTCAAAGAGTCTTATGGTGATCAGAAACGTTGGGTTGCTGTCTTCTGCCCGTGGGGTTGCCAATGTCTCATGTGATCCCTCTTGGCTGTGTTTTCCTACCAGTTCTCCTCTTTCTAGCTATGCTGGTATAGCTAATGCTGCCGGGGTCTCATTCTACACTTGGCATCAGTGATTGACATGGCATCAGTGACTTTTAATAGACACTGTGCTCTTAATCAATAACTAATTACAATTTCTGTTTTCTCTCCGAGCTGTGTTCCGGCAGTTCCAGCCCCACACATGATGTTCATCTGTTGGAGCTTCCACTGTGCCTAATTCAACATTTTATTCGACCATTACTCCATGACTTTAGTTTCGCTCTTCGATTTATCATCACAGTGACCCGGGCCACTTAAAATGTCGATGTGCATACCTTCCACATTTTATTCGAACTTTGACTCCATGACTTTAGTTCACCTCTTAGATTTTGTTTGTCATCTACGCCGCCCAAGGAGGTTGGTTGGTCCCTTTTTGAGTCTTGGTCCTCCCAAGGTTTCTTCCTAGAACTAGGGAGTTTTTCCTTGCCACTGTCGCCCTAGGCTTGCTCAATTTGGGATTGGACGTAGTTATTAGGAGATAATCTAAACTTGTAAAGTTGCTTTGAGACAATGCTCCATTGTAAAAAGCGCTATATAAATAAATCTGACTTGACTTGACTTGAAATGTAAGAATGAAGCTAATTTATCTAAGCAAATAAGTCTTATAGTGATAGTTCAAATAATATGATGTAAAATATGCATATTAGCCCATCAGAATGTGATGGGACCAACCCACCGCTGTAACCATACTTTAGATCTAATATTAACATTTAGTATCAATATAGATAACCTTGATGTTTTCCCGCAAAGTGATTTGATTTCAGATCACTATATTTTAGTATTTGAGCTATCTCTAATAAATAAAATCCTTCTGCCTCGTTATCACACCAAGTGCTCTATCACATCTGCTACTCCAGCTGCATTTATTAAAAACCTACCAGACTTAAAATGTATTACAGCTATGGAGCTTAATCATCTTGAGTGTGTAAATGACCAATTAGAATGTGTGATTTCGCTCTACCCTGGATATAGTTGCTGCTAGGGTCAAACGTATTAGAGAAAAAGGCTAGCACCATGGTATAATGACCACACCCATACCTTAAAGCAATCAGCGTGAAGTTTAGAACCTAAGTGGCGACATAGTAAACTGGAGGTATTTAAGATTGCTTGGAGGGACAGCATGGCAGAGTATAAGCATGCCCTCACTAAATCTAAAGCTGCATATTTTTCCTCAATCATAGAGAAAAATAAAAATAATCTCAGATTTCTCTTTAATACAGTCTCCAGTTTAACTCAAAAACCCCACAGAAAGTGATTATTCTCACGTTCTGCGTAATTTTAACAGTAATGAAAACCAATCAGTTTTCAAATACACACACTCAAGTAACAAAACCCTTTTCACTTCTCTTACTTTTAATACAACCTTACTCTACAATTTCTACACTTACCTAGCTATCTGGCTCCCTGAATACTTTTGTATCTGACTAACAACACTATCCTACCTGACCCTGGCTACCTAGGCCACCTGGCTACCCTTTTGGTATAAGCACAAACATGCAGCTCTAAGGTCAGGCACATGTCCGCCTTAAGTTATTGGATAACTCTATCTTTTCTCTCCCTATACCCCCATATTATATCACTTTATTGTTCTCTTTTTCTTTTTCCTCACCTTTCTTTTTCTCTTTTTCTTTTTCCTCAGCCAGTATCTCTCACAAAACTCAGGGTCTCTCCATTACTCAAAATCTGTCACATATCTCAGAATCTCTCACAAATCTAACTTAACACTTTAACTTATCTCTCTATCTAACCCTCTCTACAAATTTTATCCCAAATATAGCTCAACTAAATTTACCTCTTACATACTTCAACCTAATATTTCCAAGAATCAATATACGTAACACACTTCTGTGTGCTGTTCCATTTTGTATCCGCAAAACAATTTAACCCCTTACATTTACAGCATTTAGCAGACGCCCTTATCCAGAGTGACTTACAATTGATACAATCTTACAATCCAAGCAATTGTGGGTTAAGGGCCTTGCTCAAGGACCCAATAGTGGCAGATTGGCAGAGGTGGGATTTGAACCCTGGACCTTCTGGTCCATAGTCCACGGTGGCCTAGCATGGTGGCCTACAATAGGGTTCTTATCACTCGGAATTTTAACCTATTACTACCCAGACCCCAGGGTCCATCTCCTCCAGCAAACACAGAATATAAGCAAGCCAAAAAGCACTTACTTTTTATAAGGTGGCTAACTTCTGTGGTTTGCTCAGTAGAATAACCCTCCGCGGCCTGCTCCTTTTCCAAATCCCAGCGGTGCCCCCATGCATGTTGTGTTTTTTGGACATAATACCTGCTTATTTCATCAAAAATAATTTAAATCAAATCGAAGTTTCAGTGGAAAAGCAGCCAGCAATTTTATTGCATCAACCCATGGGTGCAGGCAATAAGGACAATACACACCATAAAAATGTGAAAAAATGTCAACAATCATCAGCACCCTGGCCTTTTTATACTGTTCTACAACCCCTGGCAAAAAGTATGGAATCTCCAGTCTTGGATGAGCACTCATTCAGACATTTCATTCTGTAAAACAAACTCAGATCAAAAACATGATACAATAATAAGGTCATTCCAAAGTGCAACTTGGTGGCTTTCAGGAACACTCAAAGAAATGAAGAGAAAACATTGTGGAAGTCAGTGAATGTTACTTTTATTGACCAAGCACAGGGAAAAAAAAATTTGGAATCACTCAATTCTTTGGAAAAAAGTATGGAATCGTGAAAAACAGATAAACAAAAGACCAAAATACAAAATACATCACTAGTATTTAGTTGCACCACCTTTGGCTTTTATAACGGCTTTCAGTCTCTGAGGCATGGACTTGATGAGTGACAAACAGTATTTTGCACCAATTTGGTGCCAACTCTCTTTGATAGCAGTTGTCAGATCAGCTTTGCAGGTCGGAGCCTTCTTGTGGACCATTTTTTTCAATTTCCACTACAGGTTTTCAATTGGGTTGAGATCTGGACTATTTGCAGGCCATGACATCGACTGAATGTGTCTTTCTCCAAGGAATGCCTTCACTGTTTTTGCCCTATGGCACGATGCATTGTCATCTTGGAAAATTATTTCATCACCTCCAAACATCTGTTCAACTGAAGGGATGAGAAAACTGTCCAAAATCTCAATGTAATCTTGTGCATCGATATAAGAATCAACCACAGTCATCTCCCCAGTGCCTTTGCCTGACATGCAGCCCCATATCATCAAGGACTGTGGAAATTTGGTTGTTTTCTTCAGGCAAGCCTCTTCATAAATCTCACTGGAACGGCACCAAACAAAAGTTCCAGCATCATCACCTTGTCCAATGCAGATTCTTGACTCATCACTGAAGATAACTTACATCCAGTCATCCACAGTCCATGGTTGCCTCTCCTTAGCCCATTGCAGTCTTGTTCTTTTATGTTTAGGTGTCAATGATGGTTTTCTTTTAGCTTTCCCATTTCCTTTAGGCGATTTCTAACGGTTCGGTCACATACATTGGCTCCAGCTTCCTCCCATTTATGCTTCATCTGTGTAGTTGTACTTATTCGGTTTTCAAGACAAATGGCCTTAAGTTGTTTGTCTTGACGCTTTGATGTCTTTCTTGGTCTACCAGTACGCTTGGCTTTAACAACCATTCCATGCTGTTTGTATTTGGTCCATATCTTGGATACAGCTGACTGTGAACAGCCCACATCTTTAGTAACCATGCGTGAAGAGTTACCTTCTTCAAGAAGTTTCACAATCCTCTCTTTTGTTTCAAGAGACATTTCTCTTGTTTTAGCCATGGTTCTTGACACTCTACTTCGTCCATCAGCCCTCCAAGGTGTCATGACGGCAGGTGTTTTTAACTGCAGACTAACGAGCAGATCTACTCTGAGGCAGGTGTCCATTTAGGGAAAGGAAATTGACTGGGTGTGTCCTTATTTTCTACCTCCAATTTGAGTGATTCCATACTTTTTTCCTCAGAATTGAGTGATTCCATATTTTTTTCCCTGTGCTTGGTCAATAAAAGTAACATTCACTGACTTCCAAAATGTTTTCTCTTCATTTCTTTGAGTGTTCCTGAAAGCCAACAAGTTGCACTTTGGAATGACCTTATTATTGTATCATGTTTTTGATCTGAGTTTGTTTTACAGAATGAAATGTCTGAATGAGTGCTCATCCAAGACTGGTGATTCCATACTTTTTGCCAGGGGTTGTATAAGTGGTGAGAGAAAATACTTACAATATATAATGTTTTTGATCATTATTTCTCTCTTTCTAGATTTTAGTCAATTTCCTGTAGTACAGTCTCCCATGTTGCTTCTCATCCTGACTCCCCACATCTTTTGGCCTCCCATCCTCTCTCCTGACATCTTGAAATCACACTTCATCCACCACCATCCTTTGTCTATCACAATTCTTTCATCTTTGCCCATCAGAAATTCTAATCATCATCCCACTTTCCTCTCTCTTTAATCTCCTCCTCTTCCTCTTACTTCCTCCCGAAACGGGAGCCAAGGCAAACTACCATGTGAAGAAGCCAGACAAAGGAAGTCAACAGGAAGAGGGGTATGTAGGGTTTTTATGTCTGAGATTATCAGAGTTCTGATTAACTATCTGCGGCTCTATGACCAAAGTAGGTTACTCTAGTTCAGAGGCTCATACCGACGTGCAACCTTAGTGTATATATTATAACACAATATTACACCTTAATTAAGTCTGTCAGAGGTCAGTTACAACATATCTAGTGTATTAATACATTAAGTTAGTTCAGAGGTGTTTTATCAATGTGCCAGCTAGAATCGTATCAAGATCTAGTCTTTTACATATGGCAGAGGTTGACCATTAACATGTCTAACTATACAGCTTTCAAGAGATCTACTATTACACATACATTATCTGTCTAAGAAAGGACTACTAGAAAACTAGTATAAAGAAAGGAGTAACAGTAAATTTATTATAAAAGACAGATAATAATAATACAGAATACAGAAAGTAAAAACATCACAATAATATAGACTTACAAGAGATGATGGATCGCGAGTGTCGGCCTCTGGAGAAGTTCTCTGGAATCTCAACTAAAAGCTCTCTTTTTCTGATTCTGTAGCTACATATCTTTATACGTATTTAGAAAGTTTGATCTAACAAAGGACAAAGTTATCACATGGGTGTCAGCTGACTGTAACAATATGTAGTTTGCATACAGGTTGGTGTGTGTGTCACGCTACCCGGCCGCGCCTGCCGTATCTGCCGTCCCCCGGACCAATCAGGGGACCTCACGGCGATCGCACTGATCACATCCAGCTGTGAGGTCCCCTACTTAAACACGGACGGTTGAGACGGTAGACGCGGATCATTGACGTCATCGCCGCGTCCCAAACGCTCGTCGTCACCGCTCCCGGATGCTTCTCGTCCGTCCTCGCGTCCCTAATGCGCCTCCTAGGTTTGGTTATTGTCTATGTTTCATTGCCTTGTGTTATCCCCAATAAATCCATGTTCTGTTCAGTTCAACCTGCGTTCGTCTCCTCCCCTCGCCCTCGCACATTACAGAATGATCCGCCTGTAATGGAGACGGCAGGTCCACGTGATGTTTTGTTTTCCCTCGGCCGTTTCTACGGCGATCCTGCCTCCTGCTGGCCATTTGTGGTGCAGTGCAGGTCGTACTTTGATGTGTTCCCTTTTGACTCGGAGTTTGAAAAGGTTTCCTTTTTGTTTCTCCACCTGGGAGGTGAAGCCCTGGTTTGGGCCACCCACATGTGGCCGGTGCTCCGGACGGGTACCATAGACCTATTCCTGGAGGAGCTGGAGTTCGCTTTTAGCTCCTCATGGGAAGCCCCGGGCATCGACGCTGTGGGCTCCAGCCCTGCAGAACCCGTTCGCCCTGTCCGGTCTGCACTGGTTGGTAAAATGCTGGATGAGCTGCACTCAGTGGTGTTGAATGATAAAGTAAGAAGGCTTTCTATTGAATATGTGCTAACAGAAGGTTCCAGATGTTTGTACTGAATTGGAGTAATGTGGGAACAGTGTGGAGCGCTGCATTGATTATGGAAGACAGATGAAGGTTTCCAGTCTGGACGTTTAATAAGCAGTAAGGGGGAAATTTCTAAATGTGGCTTTATGGTGTGTTTCTCCTGTGCAGAAGGTCCCACGGTGAAGCCCTCCGTGTCTCTGCTCCCTCCCTCCTCTCTGCAGCTGTCTGAGGGATCGGCCTCGCTGCTCTGCCTGCTGTCTGGCTACTCTCCACAGGGGGTGCTGGTCAGCTGGATGGTGGACGGTAAAGAGGTGGAGCAGGACCGGGTTCTGACCAGCGCAGAAAAAGAGAAGAAGGACGGTTACAGATGCAGCAGCACCCTGACCCTCATCAAAGCAGTCTGGGAAAAGGGGGAGGAGTTCAGCTCCACGGTCTCCCATGACAGCCAGCATCAACAGGTCTGGTTCAGAAAGAGCCAGAGTGAAGGCTAGCAGCTCCAAGATAGAATTGAAGATAGAGCTGCAATAGAGCTTCAATTCTACACAATGCTGCCATTTCTGTCTTTCCTCTGTTCAGTGTCCTGTTGCTGTTCCTGTAGTATTGCTCTGCTGAAATAAAGCTTGTTTTTGGACATGGTCTGTTCTTTTCTTCTAGTTCATCACCATGATCAGTGTTATGAGAGAGGATCTATAGCTGGACATTCAGTGCTGTGTGTTTGTGCTTCAGTCAGTTTGGCTGAAGAAAGTTGAACATGTGCTAAAAGTGCTGCTCTATTCTGGGAGAAAGCAGATCACTCAGCCATCTTCATGCAAATCTCACTTTCAGCCTCACTGCTCTCACTGGATCAAACTCATCCTCTATAGGTAAATGGGGGTAAATCTCATTCATTTCTTTACCAATTTTAATGCACCTGTGTCTCCTTAAAATCTAATTTATCAGGATTTAAAACTGCACACACTCGTACTCACACACATTCATTAGATTTAAGTGCAGCTTTTCATACTATAGATCCTGATATCTTACTGACTAGATTAGAGCAGACTGGAGGAGTTAAGGGGCTGGAGCTTTTTTGGCTTAGATCTTAATGAACAAAGAAAGTACCAGTCCTTTAACCCTAGAGATGTTCTGGGCTTGCTGTGGGACTGCATAGTTGTAGAGATCATTTCAGACAATGCTCCACTGTAGAAAGTGCTAGAGAAATACATTTGATTTGATTCATCAGGTCATTCTGTAAATTGTTTGCAATAACATGGATGCTTTCATCATTGTCCTGATGAGATGGCTAAGGCATCTTGATGATATGTTTGGACTTTCTCCCATGGCCCGTCATGTTTGGTTCTCTGCCATAAGTACTGAACTTCCATAGAATGCTCCCAGTGGTGTCTCTTGGAATGTTCAAGGTCTTGGATCTCTTCTTATACCCTTTTACCGCAATGAAATGATCTGCTCTTTCAGCTTTTGTGACAGATCCTTAGTTTCACCATGGCTACAGAACACCTTGAACACATCACTGGGTGGTGTTTATAGAAACACATCACAGCAGAAGCACATTTAGGGTCGTTATTGAGTTCACAATGGGTTAAACTAAACTAACTTCAGGTGAATGAGACCTGCAGTAGGTTTTAAAATCAGCAGTATTATGTAGGGGTTGAATAATGGTGACTGATCATCCTGCTACTTTAAAACATTACATCCTTCATTTTCTTTGTTTATTTACTGTACCACTCATGTGATAAAGACTTAATTTAAAATGAGGTCTAGCTCTGCTAAAAGGTTTAAAGCTACAAATCCTTACTTCTTTGAGGGCGTTGAATATTTCTGATTGCAGGTTTAAACACATTTGCTAAATGCTATAGATGTAAATGTAAATCTGTCTGGATGTTATTCACCTGTTCTGCATTTCATCCAGGTGCAAAAACTACTGACAGATCTATAATGAGCTGCTGATGGTGGATGTACCATTAGTGTGTCCTCGTAGTTAAATAGAAGTTCTATAAGATAAAGATGAGCGGTTCATATGAAGCTCCACAATTCACTTCTGCATCACTGTGTTTAAGTAGATTTTCCTAGCAGGTGGAATCTTCTTGCATCTAATGATCTCAGCAGTTTATTCGAAGTAGCAGGTGTGTTAGAGTTTAATAATCAAACATAAAACTCAACAAGCTGAAAAGGTGATTAATACACTGTAAGACCAAACTTTTAGATGAGGGCACTTGATTAAAGACTGGCATGGGACTGTGGTGGTGCAGCAGTTAATGTACTGGACTAAAAGTCCCAGCACTGCCAAATTGTCGCTGTTGAATAAAGCTGCTAGACCTCATTTGCTGGAATTGTATCTTGTAATGTTGTCAGATGTAAGTTACTCTCAATAAGAGCCTCTGCTAAATCACTAAATAAAGAAATGTCAATCTGTGATGACTCCATAATGCTGATGCATAAATACACATTTTGGAGAAACTGGCCCCACTTCAGCCAAAGGAATTAAAAACACAATGCTGTTAAGGGGAAATGTGGTGAAACCCGATGTTAACCACTTCCATGTATTAACTGTTCTGGAATGTGTTACAGGCATCAACTTTAGAATTCAAGTTATTAAGCTTACATATTAGACACTCTAGGTGGTGTCTGGGGTTAGCTTGGGGAGCATTCTGACTGGTCTGTGTCTAGACGGCCCCATATTCAGCAGGGGGCGCTGCACTGTGTGTGGGGATGCATTCCCATAACAAGCGTTTAACATTTCTGTGATTTCTGAAAGCAGCTCAGGTGGTTACTCCTGAATATTTCTCCCACATCCAACACATCCACTATGAGAACAGACTGTTCAATTACTGTCTAATATATACCAAAGCTTTCCATGTGCTGCTGTATCGAGTTAATCAGCCAGAATTATTAATTACTGCGTGAGGTTTTAATGTTGTGGCTGATCGGTGTAAATATCAAGTGTTCCTAATAATTATCATTCAACACAGTGGAAGCTAAAGAATTACATTCTAAATGAATAGCAGTGCAAAGAAACAATTAGTGCAACATGAAATAATAAATGAACTCAAACTCCAGTTGTGGATCTTTTTTTTTTGTGTGTGTCATAATACAATGGTGCTTGAAAGTTTGTGAACCCTTTAGAATTTTTTATATTTCTTCATAAATATGCCCTAAGACATCGTCAGATTGTCCTACAAGAAGATAAAGAGTACCCAGTTAAACAAATTTGACAAAAATATTATACTAGGTCATTTATTGATTGAGGAAAATGATCCAATATTACATATTAGTGAGTGGCAAAAGTAACCTCTAGGATTAGCAGTTAATTTGAAGGTGAAATTAGAGTCAGGTGTTTCAATCAATGGGATGCCAATCAGGTGTGAGGGGGCCCCCTGTTGTATTTAAAGAACAGGGATCTATCAAAGTCTGCTCTTCACAACACATGTAAAGAAGATTTCTGAGGACATCAGAAAAAGAGTTGTTGATGCTCATGAGGCTGGAAAAGGTTACAAAACCATCTCTAAAGAGTTTGGACTCCACCAATCCACAGTCAGACAGATTGTGTACAAATGGAGCAAATTCAGGACCATTGTTACCCTCCCCAGGAGTGGTCGACCAACAAAGATCACCCAAGAGCAAGGCGTGTAATAGTTGGTGAGATCACAAAGGACCCCAGGGTAACTTCTAAGCAACTGAAGGCCTCTCTCACATTGGCTAATCTTAATGTTCATGAGTCCACCATCAGATGAACACTGAACAACAATGGTGTGCATGGCAGGGTTGCAAGGAGAAAGCCAATGCTCTCCAAAAAGAACATTGCTGCTCGTCTGCAGTTTGTTAAAGATCACGTGGACAAGCCAGAAGGCCATTTGGAAGAATGTTTTGTGGGCAGATGAGACCAAAATAGAACTTTTTGGTTTAAAACAAAAGTGTTATGTTTGGAGAATGGAAAACACTGCATTTCAGCATAAGAACCTTATCCCATCTGTGAAACATGGTGGTAGTAGTATTATGGTTTCGGCCTGTTTTGCTGCATCTGGGCCAGGTCGGCTTTCCATCATTGATGTAACAATGAATTCTGAATTATATCAGAGAATTCTAAAGGAAAATGTCAGGACGTCTGTCCATGAACTGAATCTCAAGAGAAGGAGGGTCATGCAGCAAAACAACGAGCGTAAGCACACAAGCCGTTCTACCAAAGAATGGTTACAGAAGAATAAAGTTCATGTTTTGGAATGGTCAAGTCAAAGTCCTGGCGTTAATGTGGTGTCTCTTGGAATGTTCCATGTCTTGGATATTCTCTTACACCCACTGCCATTTTACTGCAATGAAATGATCTTCTCTTTCAGCTTTTGTGACAGATCCTTAGTTTCACCATGGCTGTAGAACACCTTGAACACATCATTGGCTGGTGTTTATAGAAACACATCACAGCAGAAGCACATTTAGGGTTGAGTTCACAATGGATTAGACAAAATGTAAACTGTCACGCTCGCTGGCCACCACGCCAGCGTCACCTGCGCACGTCACATCACACGCACCTGTTCCTCATTTCTTCATCACACCCGCACTCTATTTAACCCGCACTCACTTCACCGTCACTGCGGATTATTGATGTTATGCCACCAACGCGTTCCCTACCAGTCGTGCCTCTACACACCGTCCCTCGTCTCGCGTTCCTACGCACTCCGTCCGTCCGTCCGTCCGTCCGTCGTCCGTCCGTATTCCTCAAACATTCCCAGGTTTGTCACGTTTTGTTTCATGCCCGTTTTCGGCTCCGGGCCTCCTCGTTTCTGTTATTCCACCCGTTTTCATTCCACGCCTGTTCAGTTAGCTGTGTTTGTTTTCTGTAGATTAATATTAAATCTCCCCTTTACTTTTGAACCTGCGTTCGTCTACTGCTTCCCCTCCGGCTCACGCCGATTACAGAATAATCCGCCACTACATGGAGGACGGCCAGGTTTCACCTAATGTTTTTGTTTCCCTCGGACCGTTTCTACGCGGATCCTGCCTCCTGCTGGCCATTTGTGGTGCAGTGCAGGTCGTTTTTTGATGTTTTCCCTTTTGATTCTGAGTTTGAGAAAGTTTCCTTTTTGTTTCTCCACCTGGGAGGTGAAGCCCTGGTTTGGGCCACCCACATGTGGCCGATGCTCCGGAAGGGCACCGTAGACGTATTCCTGGAGGAGCTGGAGTTCGCTTTTAGCTCCTCCTGGGAAGCCCCGGGCATCAACGCTGTGGGTCCCAGCCCTGCAGAACCAGTTCGCCCTGTCCGCTCTGCACTGGTTGGTAAGGTGCTGGATCCCCAGCTTACCACCAGCCGGACCGCCCTAACCAGGCGTCAAAGCGAACTGCCTGCCGATAATTTCATTTTTAGTCGCTCTTGTTTCTTACCCGATCCTTTAGTTCCTAGCATTCGCGTTTCCAAACACGCCTCAGAACCCCTAGTTCTCGGTCATGGTACCGCTCAGTCAGCTTCCTCGACACCCGCACTACGTTCGTTTGGGACACGGACGGTCACATCACCCCCGCTCGTGCCCACTCCCGCGTCCCGGATGTTGGTGCCAGTGGCTGCCCCAAGGACATCCTGCAGTTCCGGTGGAGGAAAAGTTGCCTGTCCAAGGGAACAAGTCAGCAGATTACGGTGCTGCTTGCACCAAGGGACGTCAGCAGTTCGGTGGCTGCCCCAAGGACGTCTTGCAGTTCCGGTGGCTGCCCCCAGCGGCACAGAAGCCTTCTAAAGGCTCCATACCACGTGCCGAAAGCCTTTCCAAAGGCCACTGCCTCCACGGAGACACCGTCTGAGACCTCACTAACGGCCGCAACCCCCAGAGAAAAACCGTTCGGAGATTGTCTCTCCATAGAGACCCAAGTCGTCGACTCTGCTGTCAAGCATCACGCGTCCACGACTATTGCTGTCAGCATCACGTCGTCCCCACGACTTGCTGTCAAGCATCACGTCGTCCACGACTCTGCTGTCAAGCATCACGTCGTCCACGACTTCTTGCTATCAAGCATCACGTCGTCCACGACTCTGCTCTCAAAGCATCACGTCGTCCACGACTCTGCTCTCAAGCAATCACGTCGTCCACGACTCTGCTCTCAAGCATCACGTCGTCCACGACTCTGCTCTCAGAGCATCACGTCGTCCACGACTTGCTCTCAAGCATCACGTCGTCCCACGACTCTTGCTCTCAAGATCACGTCGTCCACGACTCTGCTGTCAAGCATCACGTCGTCCACGACTCTGCTCTCAAGCATCACGTCGTCCACGACTCTGCTTCCCCCTCAAGCATCACGTCGTCCACGACTCTGCTCTCAAGCATCACGTGTCCACGACTCTGCTCTTCAAGCATCACGTCGTCCACGGAATATGATCTCAAGCATCACGTCGTCCACGAATCTGCTCTCCAAGCATCACGTCGTCCAGGGACTCTCTGCTCTAAGCAAAATCACGTCGTCCACGACTCTGCTCTCAAGCTATAAGTCGTCCACGACTCTGCTCTCAAGCATCAACTCGTCCCCACGACTCTGCTTCTTCAAGGCATCACGTCGTCCACGACTCTGCTCTCAGAGCATCACGTCGTTCCACGACTCCGCTGACAAAGCATCACGTCGTCCACGACCCCGCTGACAAAGCATCACGTCGTCACGACTCTGCTCTGCAGCCACTCGTCGTCCACGGACTCTGCTCTGCAGCCACTCGTAGGCCAACGACTCTGCCTCTGCAGCCACTCGTCGTCCACGGACTCTGCTCTGCAGCCACTCGTCGTCCACGACTCTGCTCTGCAGCCACTCGTCGTCCACGACTCTGCTCTGCAGCCACTCGTCGTCCACGACTCTGCTCTGCAAGCCACTCGTCGGTCCAGACGACTTGCTTCTGCAGCCACTCGTCGTTCCAAGACTCTTGCTCTGCAGCCACTCGTCGTCCACGACTCTGCTTCCTGCAGCACTCGTGTCCACGACTCTGCCTCTGCAACAGCTCGTCGTCCACGACTCTGCTCTGCAACAGCTCGTCGTCCACGGACCCAGAGGAGAGGAAAATCGTACCCTTCCATCTGTTCCCAAGTCCCATCGTTGTCTCTCCCTTTGGAGGATCTAGCCATCTTCCGTACTCACCCCTCTATAAACTCTTTTCCTTTGCCCACGTGACCCTTTCCTCTTCCTATCCTCGTCGTCCACGACTCAGCCCTGCAGCGCTCGTCGTCCACGACTCAGCTCTGCAGCCACTCGTCGTCTCTTGCTACCAAGGCAACGCCGCCTCGCCTCTGCTGTCAAGCAACGGCCGCCTCGCCTCTGCTGTCAAGCAACGCCGCCTCGCCTCTGCTGTCAAAGCACGGCCGCCTACAGTCTCTGCTCTCAAAGCAGGCCGCCTCGTCTCTGCTCTCAAGCACGGCCGCCTCGTCTCTGATCTCAAGCACGGGGCCGCCTCGTCTTCTCTGCTCTCAAGCACGGCGCCTGTACTAGTCTTGCTCTCAAGCACGGCCGCCTCGTCTCTGACTCTCCAAGCACGGCCGCCTCGTCTCTGCTCTCAAAGGCAACGGCCGCCTCGTCTCTGCTGCTCAAGGCACGGCCGGCCGCGCTCGTCTCCTGCTCTCAAGCACTCGCCCGCTTGTCTCTGTTCTCAAGCACGGCCGCCTCGTCTCTGCTTCTCAAGCAAGAGAGTTCACGGCAGGCCATCGTCCTCTGCGTATCTGCAGGGCGACAGGACGACCGAGGTCGGCGCCAAGCCTCGTTGCTGAATGTGCTCTCAAGCAACGCGAGCGACCGCCTCGTCTATGCTATCAAGACGCAGAACGCGGGCTGGACTACGTCTGATGTGATCTCAAGGCAGCGGCAAAAGGGGCCACTCGTCTCTGGCTCAAGCACGGGCCGCCTTCGTCTCTGGCTCTCAAAAGGCACGGCCGCCTCGTCTCCTGCTCGCAAGCACGGCCGCACTCGTCTCTGCTCTCAAGCGAACCGGCCCCGCCTCGTCTCATGCTCTCAAAGCACGGCCGGCCTCGTCTCGTGCTCTCAAGCACGGCCGGCCTCGTCTCTGCTCTCAAGCACGGATACCGCCTCGTCTCTGTCTCAAGCACGGCCGCCCTCGTCTGCTGCTCTCAAGACGCGACGGCCGCTCGCCCTCTGCTGTTCAAGCACGGCCGCCTCGCCTCTTGCTGTCAAGCACGGCCGCATCGCCTCTGCTTGTCCAGCACGGCAGCCTCGCCTCTGCTGTCCCCCCAAAGCACAAGGCCGCCTCGCCTCTGCTGTCAAGCGTCGCCGCCTCGCCTCTGCTGTCAAGCGGTCGCCTCGCCGCCTCTGCTGTTCAAGCGTCGCCGCCTCGCCGCCTCTGATGCTTCAAGCGTCGCCGCCTCGCCGCCTCATGCTGTCAAGCGTCGCCGCCTCGCCGCCTCTGCTGTTTCAAGCTGTCGCCGCCTCGCCGCCTCTGCTGTCAAGCGTCGCCGCCTCGCCGCCTCTGTCTCAAGCGTCGTCGCCCTCGCCGCGCCCTCTGCTCTCAAGCGTCGCCGCCTCGCCGCCTCTGCTCTCAAGCCGTCGCCGCCTCGCCGCCTCTGACTGTCAAGCGTCGCCGCCTCGCCGCCTCTGTCTCAAGCGTCGCCGCCTCGCCGCCTCTCTGCTGTCAAGCGTCGCCGCCTCGCCGCCCTCTGCTGTCAAGCGTCGCCGCCTCGCCGCCTCTGCTGTCAAGCGTAGCCGCCTCGCCGCCTCTGCTCTCAAGCGTCGCCCGGCCTCGCGCCCTATGCTCCTCAAGCGGTCGCCGCCTCGCCGCCTCTGCTCTCAAGCGTACGCCGCACGCTCGCCGCTCATAGCTCTCAAGCGTCGCCGACCTCGCGCCTCTGCTCTCAAGCGTCGCCGCCTCGCCGCCTCTGCTCTCAAAGCGTCCGCCGCCTCGCCGACTCTTTCTGTCAAGCGTCGGCGCCTCGCCGACTCTGCTGTCAAGCCGCGTCGCCGCCTCGCCGACTCGCTCGTGGTCTGCCTTCAGTCGTAGCCTCATCGGTGCCTCCAGGACTGCTGAGACCGGGGGGCCGTGTGCTCTTTCTGGAGTCACCTAGCTCCCGTCTCGGACTCCTGCGAGGGGGGGGCTCTGTCAACAGCTCGCAATGGCCACCACGCCAGCGTCACCTGCGCAAGAGTCACACTTCGACACACGCACCAGCTGTTCCTCATTTCTTATCACTAGCCCGCACTCTATTTAACCCAGCACTCAAACTTCACCGTCACTGCGGATTATTGATGTTATGCCACCAACGCGTTCCCTACCAGTCGTGCCTCTACACACCGTCCCTCGTCTCGCGTTCCTACGCACTCCGTCCGTCCGTCCGTCCGTCCGTCCGTCCGTCCGTATTCCTCACATTCCCAGGTTTGTCACGTTTTGTTTCATGCCCGTTTTCGGCTCCGGCCTCGTTTCTGTTATCCACCCGTTTTCATTCCCCGCCTGTTCAGTTCGCTGTGTTTGTTTTCTGTAGATTAATAAATCTCCCCTTTACTTTTGAACCTGCGTTCGTCTCCTGCTTCCCCTCCGGCTCACGCCGTTACATAAACTAACCCAGGTGAATGAAACCTGCAGTAGGTCTGATTATGTAGGGGTTGAATAATGGTAACATATCATATTGTTACTTTAAAATATTACATCCTTCATTTTCCTTGTTTGAAAGCTGAAAAGGTGATTAATATACTGTAAGACTAAACTTTTAATTGAAACACTAATATACATATAATGCATTTCTGTATATTTACATGATTGAGGCATATTCATGTGCACTTGGACCCCTCAGTGATGTGTGTGTGTGTGTGTGTGTGTGTGTGTGTGTGTGTGTGTGTGTGTGCGTGTGTGATTGTGCTGTATCACATCCTCCCGTCAGCACCTGCACCCAGTCACACTCACCCAGGTATTTGTACAACCCTCTAACACTGTGTGTACACAGGACCACTATGATAACTCTTACAGTAATAATCTCCTGCATCTTCAGTCTGGATTCTACTGATGCTCAGACTGAAATCAGATCCAGCTCCACTGCCACTGAAACGATCTGAAATTCCTGATGCTCTTTTCTTAGCAAAGTAGATCAGGAGTTTAGGAGAATCTCCAGCTTTCTGATGATACCAGGCTAATTCTTCATCTCCATCACTCCAGCGATAAACAGCAGGACTGTATTTACAGCTGATGGTGACTGAATCTCCTGGACTAACAGCTCTCTCTGCAGGACTCTGAGTCACAGTCACCTGACCTTTGGATCCTGAAACAATAAGAAGAATACAGATGTTAGCTACATGAATAATGATGCTGCGGTTGAAGTTCATCTAGTGGAGCTGCTTCACATGGCAGTGCCCCCTCAGCAGTAGAACAGAAAGCATGCTGTTACCTTGAGTGCAGAGGGCCAGTGTGCAGATGAAGATGGAGATCAAAGCCATGGTTGCTGTGGGTGAAGTTGCTGGGCAGCAGCTCTCAGTTATGAAGTGTTCAACTCCCAGAGCTATAAACACTGACAGAGCACTGAAGCATGGCCTGCTAATGCAAAGTGTGTGTGTGTGTGTGTGTGTGTGTGTTTGTGTGTGTGTGTGTGTGTGTTTATGTGTCCTGTTTCTGTTCCTGTAGTTTTGCGCTGCTAAAATAAAGCTTGATTTTGGACATGGTCTGTTCTTTTCTTCTAGTTCATCATCATGATCAGTGTTATGAGAGAGGATCTTTAGCTGGACATTCAGTGCTGTGTGTTTGTGCTTCAGTCAGTTTGGCTGAAGAAAGTTGAACATGTTCTGAAAGTGCTGCTCTATTCTGGGAGAAAGCAGATCACTCAGCCATCTTCATGCAAATCTCACTTTCAGCCTCACTGCTCTCTCTGGAACTCAAATGCAAACGGTGGCAAACTACATAGGAAGTGTATAAGTTGCCATGGAAATGTCCCCTAACTGAATAAAAACAAACCCTTCAAATATCTCAATCTGAATATTTCTCATCTTTAATAGAGAATAACAAGAAAAATCCAAAATTCCTCTTTGACACTGTGTCAAAACATACTGGGAATGCAACAGTATTGGAAACCATCATACCACCAGTGTGTACCAGCAACAATTTACTCATAGTCTTTAAAGATAAGATAGAATGAAATATAATATATAAGATTGTAGCAAACTAAGACTACACTTTAATTGGATTAATTTTAATTAAACTTTATTAATTAAAATTATATAAATTTATTAATTAATTAAGAAAAAGGGTGTTTATTATAAATATAAATGAATTCAAAGTTGTATTTCTCGACCTTTGAATGAATGAAACTCTCAAAACAAACGGCAAATTCAAAAGGTTTATAAACAAGTTTATTAATTTCAAAACAAGGCAATATCAACAGACTATCTGATGTAGTAACGAGTGTATCACAGAGCTAAAATCATAAAATGACGATGAACATGTATATATCACAGTATTAAAAATCAGAAACCAAGATGACTCTATATAACTTATCGATTGCGCAATAATTACCAACGTTGCAATGCTACTGGTAACCCTAATTACGTTGAACGTAAATAGTATTGCAGAAGCTACTTAGGCGTGGATAAGTCTATGTTGAAGCGTGGTTTTAAGATTAAAAACGCAAAGTACGAGAAGTCAGGGGCCCAGATAAGCCATAAAAAGTACTCGCCTGGAAGGTCACTCGATTGTTTCGGGGCATTCAACCCTGGTCCAGCCGCATGAAAGGCACGATTTTGGGGAGCGTTGGTGTCCGTCTTTCGATGCCCACCGTCGTTCCAAAAAGCTCTCTCAGCAGTTTGGCCCTGGGGTTTCTTGCAGATGGCCTCCGCGTAACCACATGACTTGAGATGGCGGTCTTCCCAGTTTTAGGCTGCAGGCTTCACGATTACTCGACGTTTTGCATGCATACAACTCAGGATTTATCTTGGCCACAGATAAAGGTGGAGTTGGCGCGTTTCTAACACCACGAGCTTCAACAAAAACTTGGAAAACTTGTATGGTACGAGAATGGCAGAGCGTGAAGTAGATCTTGGCTGGCTGGTCTTAAAATAAAGCGCGAAAACTTGAGCAAAACGAATAACAAAGGCGCTGCAAAAAGAAAAACTGCAACTTTAAAAGACAAAGAAAAGACTAGAAACACAAAACACACATACGAGACTTGAAGCTAGCTCTCACGAGGTCTGCCCGTGTTGCTTTTGAATGTTCCGGCTCGTAAGCTGCCAGAGGCGGGTGCTCAAGGAGGTTGCCATGATTCGGCCAATGAGAAGCTGACTCATCAGTAAACCCCCCTGAATCGATTTTTGTTGATGCCGAAGTTGTTTCAGGTATGGTCAGAGAACACAAGATGGTATCTCGTTGTTCCAGTGGCTTGCCCGAGGGCCAGGAAGGCTCTGACGGAAAGTCAGATGACTCCCATTGTTCATCATCAATCACGCCCTGGACGCTCAACGAACTATTAGGTGTAAGACTAGTAGTTCTTGTTACATGACATTGCGATCTCACATCAAGTGGGTTAGAGATGGGCAGAGGTTCGTGGACCTGGGCCCAAAATTTAAACGCTTAAAGTCAATTACAGGTTCGAATCGGTTTAGGAGATCTTTGCCGAGGAGAAACGGGACAGTTTCGAGCAAAGACACATGTATGGGGTGAATCACACTCATCGGTCCAATAGTGAGGTGGACCAGAGCCATTGACCCCACGGTAATGCCAGTGTGAGAGTATGGCTGGATGTTAAGAGAGCAGGTGTTTAACTGCAGTTCCCGGTTAGCTTGATGGGCTGCAGCCCTCACCTGATTGAAAAGGGTCACTGACATTAAGGTGATGTCGGAGGCCGTGTCTACGATAGCATCATGTGTGACACCATGCTCAAGGGTGGTAGAAATGTAACATTTTCGTGCCACGCCCTTCTCAGTTAAGTGACCTAGGAATTTGTGATAAGACGGTTCTTCAGGGATGGTTGGCCCATCCTCCTGAAGATTGTTTTCCTTGGGGTCCAACTGGACTACTAACACAGCACTAGGGGGAATCGGTTTCTCACCCCACATTATTGAAACTGTGTCTGTTACCCGCATCTGCCCTAAACGTAAACGCTCTCAAAAAGTCTGTTTTAATAACCTCATTAGTATAAACACAGATAGCTGCAAAAGAAATAACAACCTTAGACTAAAGCTAGGACTACTTTACATTAGATCACTTACAAACAAAGCAGTGATTGTAAATGAAATGATCACTGATAAACGCTTACACGCTCTCTGTCTCACTGAAACTTGGATTAGACCTTATGAATATTTAGCCTTAAATGAAGCCTCACCTCCTGGATACAGTCATGCTAGTCGCCCTCGTCCTAATGGTCGGGGGGGAGGCGTAGCCACAATTTTTGACAAAAAAGTTAGGTGTTACAGCTTAAATCCCATTACAAGGCTAATTCTTTTGAATATGATTCTAATGTGACTTGACCTCCTTATGGAAGTTAAAACCACACTCTTTTAGCTATCATATTTACCGCCCTCTGGTCCCTATTAAGAATTTTTAAGGAATTGCTAACTTTCTTTCTGCTTACTACTGCAACAGAAAGGCTTTTAATTGTAGGTGATTTCAATATTCACTTTGGACAATGAGAAGGATCCACTTCAATTGCTTTCGAGTCAATCTTAGAATCCCATGGTATACTCAGGAAGTGATGGGACCAACCCACCGCTGTAATCATACTTAGAATCTATATTAACATTCTGGGAAGGTAGTCAATATAGATATACCTATGCGAGGTGGGTTGTTTCTCCGCCACATTCACCATGTGGTGATTTGTATTTTCTATTGCCATTGGTACATTTTTTTCATTTACGATGTCTTACTGACACGTTATTTAGCGATGCACCTACACACTCCGTAATAAATTTCTAATTATATCACTTTACCCCTTGTTCCACTCATGCTCCTTACTCAACACACATAGCGCACTATCACATTTGCTACTCCAGACTGCGTTTATAAAAAAAACCTACCAGACTTGAAATTTAAAAACACCTACGGAGATCAATCATCTTGAGTGTGGTATAAAATGGACCAAATTAGAATGTTTTTTTTTGGTACGCTCCTCAAAACCCTCGACACAAAACTGCCCTGCTAGGGTCAAACGTATTAGGGAAAAAAAAGGCTAGCCCATTGAGTCATGAATTGATCTCAGTAGGGTGTATTAAATTTCAAAGTCTGGTAGGTTTATGATTAACGCAGCTGACGTAGCAGATGTGGTTAGTGCGCTTGGTGTGATAACGAGGAGAAGGATTTATTTATTAGGATAGCTCAAATACTAAAAAGATAGTGATTTGAAATCAAAAATCACTAATGACCAACACCCGTATCTTAAAACAACGAATACGGCCATTAGAGCGCAAGTGGAGACTAGTAAAATTGGAGGTGTTAAGATTGCTTGGAGACAGCATGGGCCAGAGTATAAGCATGCCCCAACAAAAGCTAAAAAAAAAAGGGCCTGGGGGGGCCAATTACTCTCTCAATCATAGGGAAAAATAGAATAATCCAAGATTTCTCTTTAAACAGCTCCAAAATTAACAAAACAAGAAACCCCACAGAAAGTGACTCTCCTGTTTTCTGGTAATTTTAACGAATGATTTCATGACTTTTCTTAATGATAGATAGAAAACATTAGCATTTAAAACTCAATTGACTCATCAATCACCAAACTGTTCAGAAACCTCCAGATGCGAGCACTAATGAAGGACATCTGTTTAATGAGCCTGTGCTACATCAAAATTAGAATCTTTTACCCAATTAAAATACTGAACTATCTGCACTGATCAGCTTGTCGAAGTCATCAAACATGTATTAATCCAATTCTACACGTTACTCAAACAAGTATTTACCTAGTGTTATAGAAGCCAGTTGTTAAGCTATTTTAAATTCATCCCTTACCTTTGGTTATGTCCCCAAATCCTTTAACTCTGCTGTTATCAAGCCACTGATTAAAAAAGCCAGTCTTGACCCTTGTGTGATATCTAATTATAGACCAATTTCAAATCTACCGTTTCTGTCTAAAATCTTAGAAAAAGCCGTCTATCAGCAGCTCTGTAGTCACCTCCAAAGGAATGATATTTATGAAACATTTCAGTCTGGCTTCAGGCCCCATCATAGTACTGAAACAGCACTAATTAGGGTACTAAATGACTTGTTAATGTCCTCAGATAAGGGATGTGTTTCTTTTCTTGTTCTGTTAGATTTAAGTGCAGCATTTGACACTATAGATCATGATGTTTTACTAAACAGACTAGAAAATACTTTTGGTGTTAAGGGATTAGCACTTTCTTGGTTTAACCTACTTAACCGACCGGTACCAGTTTGTTCATATAAATAATCTACGCTTTAAGCTCTCAAAAGTGAAGTATGGCGTGCCTCAGGGGTCAGTGCTTGGCCCGCTTTTATTCTCTCTGTACATGCTGCCACTAGACTCAGTTATTCGTAAACATGGCATTAGTTTCCACTGCTATGCAGATGATACACAGCTGTACATATCAGCCAAACCTAATGACAGCCTTACAATCAACAAAATTGAGGCCTCTGTAAAGGAAATAAAAGATTGGATGTTATTTATTTTTCTCTTAATTAACTCAGATAAAACTGAGGTTCTATTAGTGGGACCCAAGGCTGTGAGAGACAGGTTGGCTACATCTGTCCTAAATCTAGATTGGCTCTCCAGTATTGTCCAGTCCATATGTAAAAAACTTAGGGGTCACATTTGATTCAGATCTCTCCTTTGATGCGCATATTAGCAGCATCACTCAAATTGCTTTCTTCCAGTTACGTAATATCGCAAAACTTAGAAATATCCTCTCTTTTAATGATGCAGAGAAACTTGTTCATGCGTTTATAACTTCAAGGTTGGATTACTGTAACGCCTTACTTACTGGATGCTCTAGTAAATCTATAAATAAACTTCAGTTAGTTCAGAATGCAGCTGCCCGAGTGCCAACACAAACTACAAAATTTGATCATATCACTCCTGTTCTACCATCACTACACTGGTTACCAGTTAAATTCCGCATTGATTACAAAATGCTTCTTATAACTTATAAAGCTCTACATGGCCTGGCCCCACATTATCTGAGTGAACTCTTAGAGTTTTACAATCCAGCTCGTCTACTTCGTTCGCAGGGTGCAGGGTCTTTTAGTTCCTAGAATAAAAAAAATCATAGCAGGGGGAATGACTTTCTCATACATGGCCCCCCAACTATGGAATAAACTACCCACTTTCATTCGAGACTCAGACACTCTCCAAATGTTTAAGTCTAGGCTAAAGACATACTTATTTACACAGGCTTTTGGTTAGACTTAGCCTGGGATGACTCGGGTCACTGGGGCCGGCGTCTGGAGTCATGTTTGGCCTGCCGGCCTGCCTTGTCCGTTAGCCAGGAGTGTCGGGTCTGGCTGAACTGGGCTTCGGTCCTCGTGATCGTGACTCGTGCATCCTTGCCTTAGACTAAGGGCAGAGCTGGGGGTTCATAGTCAAAGAGTCTTATGGTCATCAGAGACATTGGGTTGCTGTCTTCTGCCTCCCGTGGGGTTGCCGATGTCTCATGTGATCCCTCTTGGCTGTGTTACATACCAGTTCTCCTCTTTCTAGCTATGCTGCTATAGCTAATGCTGCCGGGTCTCATGCTACACTTGGCATCAGTGATTGACATGGCATCAGTGATTGTTAATAGACACTGTGCTCTTAATCAATAACTAATTACATTTTCTGTTTTCTCTCCAAGCTGTGTTCTGCTACCAGTTCCTGCCCCACACATGATGTTGATCCGCTTCAGGTTCACTCAAGCTGCTTCCGTCATCAGCTCCAGCCCCATCATACCCAGGCCACACTGGAGGGCAGTAACCCTCACCCTGCTCCAGTTATCTGGGGGTCGAAGTGCCGCCAACAACTTCCCTGCTTGGACTCAGGATCCTAGAGTGACTGTGTATCGGACTACTTAATGCCGATGTGCATATTTCTCATTTTATTTTGAAGTATGACTCCATGACTTTATTTCATTCTTAGATTTATCATCTACACCGCCCAAGGAGGTTGGGTCCCATTTTGAGTCTTGGTCCTCCTAAGGTTTCTTCCTCATAACACTTAGGGAGTTTTTCCTTACCACTGTCGCCCTAGGCTTGCTCAATTGGGATTGGACGTAGTTATTAGGAGATAATCTAAACTTGTAAAGTTGCTTTGAGACAATGCCCCATTGTAAAAAGCGCTATATAAATAAATCTGACTTCACTTGACTTGACCCCCCTGTGGTGGCTGATCAGGTATGTCCACCTGTATGACAGGAGTCTGTATTGGACCTGGTACTGCAGGTTTATTCCTATCAGACCCGGAGGAGCAATCCTCCTCTGTTTCAACATGGCTTAAAGGCTGGACAAATGATTTAGGGGGAACAGAGGTGAGAGAGGACAGATCTGCTTCCTGGCTATCAATTTTGCACAGCTTATCTACTATTCTTTTAAGGGCTACTAAGTCTTCCTGCCTGATTTTGACCATTTTAGATTTGTTTCCTGCCCTACTCTTTCTGCTGTACCCTTTTTCTTGACTCGGGTTTGTTCTAACCCTGTTCTCAGTAGTGTATTGAGGAGATAAAGGTCGTCTTGGGTTGCCCCAGGGACCATTGGACCATGAGGCACATCCAACTTTGCTTTGATCGGGAAGAGGCCGATTGTGGCGATACCTTAGGGAATGCTGACCGGTGTCTGAATTCGCACGGTCTTGATTACGCTCCGACCACTGTTTGGGATACCTGCGATGCCTGTTTTGTGGGGACCGAGAGATTCCTGGTCCCTTGTTCAAGCCCTGGGCTTGATTGGAGTCCTGTGCTGGACTGGTTCCTTTCTGTTTTAAAGGTAAAAAGATGGTATCAATACTTAGCACGCTAGGAGGGTCTACCTGTTTATGGGCAGTTTGCTGATATTTAACAAATCCCTTTATTGGCTAAGTCGCGCAATTCTTCTGTTTAACGTGCGTGTGGGCAAGCTGAGATTGCCTAGATAGTAAACTGGTGTAGGAGGGAGGTTTGGGACAAACAAATTGATTTGAGTTCAAATCCTCCTCCATGCAGGTTGATTGTGATGAACCAAAATAGGCTTGATGCAAACGATGATAATAAAACCTGTGGGGACTCCTGCCTCCTGTTTTGCGGATAGAGATACGGCCAGTCCTGTATGTGTGAAAGGATTGGAGAACTCCTTTCCTCCAATGCGTTAACAACAGATAGTAGTTCCCCGGATATGTCTGGCTGGCACGTGATGATGAACTACTAATTCTCGGTTTGATGGTTTATCGGAGAGTAAATGAATCGGTCGTCTACCGTAGTTGGGGATATTTCGCAAGTAGAATTCGATGTCATTCACATATGCACGGACATCATTAGAGCAACCAGGTGTGGGCTCGAATCGAGTTATATTGCAGGCAATTTTATCGAGATCCCTATCAGTTGGGCCCTGAGTATAGCGGAAGGAGGGGTCTTGCCCTCGTGGGGGAGTTATTTGGGCATGGTCAGGAGACTCTCTCCTGGCTCTAGTGGGAAAATCGGATCCAGGAGCAATTCTGGGAGTATAATCCCGCTCCTGGTCATAACAGAGAACGTTCTGTACACCTGTTGATTGGTCAGGACGTGTATCGGGAGCATACAGTGGTCCACTTGGGACATCCAGGAATTTCTTTCCTGTACTATTTGGCGGCTGTGGGCCATTACCCAAGTTCAATTTTACCTCAGTCAGCTTGTATTCTACCTTCAATTGTTGTCGTGCGGCTAACTCATTCCTAGTCTTCACCAGCTCGCTCTCTGCCCTCAATTGTTGTTGTTGGCATGCTCCGAGCTCGTCCCTAGTTTTTACTAACACATTTTGTGCCCCATCCTGCCATTCAGTTAAATTATTATTCGGTTCTGAGCACGGTTTAATAGACCGGAGGCCTCCTGGACCTGTTGTTGTAGTTGGGCATTCACGGCTTCAGACGCATCTAATTCCTGACTGTATTTTGACACGGTGCCCTCTAACTCTTCAATTTTATTACACTGGTTTGCATCACGTTGTTCAAGGGCCATGCGCTTTGCGGTGACCTGCTCCAGTTCCGCAGAGTGATTCTTGAACTCAGTTATCCTTAAGGCAACAAGTTTCATAACTAGTTGAGATGCCTCCTTGCTTCTAAAATCCGTTCTTAGATATTTAGTTAGACAGGCCTCCCTTAGTGACTCAAGTTCAGCTGGGTCACTTTTTTGGGCAGTTTTTAGGTAGTTGGGCACTAGTGATCGAGTAATCTCTAGTAATGCCGACTCAACATCCTCATTGGTGTTTTCAACACAGAGGGGATTTGATCGTGGCTCAGCGGCCATTTTGTTAGTCAGTGCGTAGTTTATGACGATTGGATTTACAGGTTGGATAGGTACACTGCACGCAAGGAGAGGGTGTTTTACTGTATTTGAGCAAGCTTTATTTTATTTGTTTTTTAATTAATCAATTAAAAATTAATCAAAATAATTATTATTATTATTATTTTATTTATTTATTTTTTGTGGGCGAATAAACAAACAAACAACAAACAGTAAACTTATTAAATTTAGGGCAGCTAAAGGCTTTTAATTAAAGGCTCGATCAAAGAATTTGCAGACTCAATTAATAGTGATAATCAGTGACCGTGTTATAATAAGGCTTCTTAAAGGTTATAGTGATGAACTAAAGACCACTGATAGTCACTATTAAAGTAATGAAACTGCATATAGGTCACTATTAGTTAAGTGATAAGATAATGGCTCATCCACCAATGTTATACAGTTATGTATCTCTGAAATTGAACTAACAACATCAATTAATTTCTCAAAATCTTCGTCATGTTTGCTCCACCCTATATCGACACGCTTACCTAAAGATCCAGTCCCTGCTATTGTATGGTAACCTTTGCTTACCATAATAAATTCATGCCTTAACCTTGGATACGTACCACATTTTTTAATGTGCAATTATTAATCTGCCGATTCAAAAACCTAATCTTAAGCCACTTGTACTATCTAATTGTAATCTGATATCTAACCTACCTAACCTCTTATTTACACATAAATAATATTCATGAAACATTTCAATCATGATTTAGATCCAACCACAGCACTGAAACCGCATTAGTTAGGGTAGTTACAGTAGTGCTTGAAAGTTTATGAATTTTCTTTAGAATCCCTTTAGAATTTTCTGTATTTCTGCATAAATATGACCTAAAACATCATCAGATTCTCACACAAGTCCTAAAAGTTGACAAAGAGAATGCAGTTAAATAAATGAGACAAAAATATTATAGATTTACAATCACTGCTTTGTTTGTAAGTGATCTAATGTTAAGTAATCCTAGCTTTTGTCTAAGTTTGGTATTTCTATGGGAGCTATCTGTGTTTATGCTAATGAGGTTATTAAAACAGACTTTTTGAGTGCGTTTATGTTTAGGACAGATGTGGGTAACAGACACAGTTTCAATAATGGGGGTGACATTATATGAGACCAACATTTCATCCGTCGCTATAATGACGTCCATCACCTTATCCACGAAATCCATGGTGTTCTGAATGTGATGATCCATGCTGCCTACCAACAGGTTTAGGAATGATGCCAGAAACTTAGAGATGTGGTAGGTCACTGAGTTGATCATACACACAATGGGCCGTACTGGCACATCCTGTTTATGTATCATAGGTAAACCATACAGACTAGGTGTAGCCTCCCCTGGGTATAATCTGTGGTACAGAGGCCGGTCAATAGAATTGTCCTATTCTATAAGTTTCAGACAATCTATCACCTTCTTCTTGTACCCACTACCAGGATCTTGTTTCAGGGGCTCATAAGTGTTAGTGTCTCTAAGGAGAGTCATAACTTTCTCATGATAGTCTGTCTGGTTTAATAAAACAGTACACCTGCCTTTGTCCTCTGGAAGGATGATGATATCTTTATCCTTACTGAGAGTCATAGGGACTTTCCACATAGGGAGGAATGCTGGTTTGAATGTGGAGTAAAAGAAGCCATTTTTGTAAAAAGGGAACACCATCCCTGAACCAAGGAGGAGGCTTCTGAGAACACCTTTCACCATCTTAAAACTCCACCATCGCAGCCATCGCCAAATCCTGTGTGAATGGCACACGTGGCCATTATCATTAATGCCCATGGCTATCTGCATATTGAACTGATCATTGTTATGTAATGGTGCTGGTACAAGTCGTTATGCAAATGTACTGTATATAAGATTGGGGAAGTTTTCCAAATAGCTGAGACTGAAGAAGTCACTTAGATAAGTGACAAAATGTTTCTCCCACAAATCCTTAGGTCCAGATGAACTGATTCAACTTCTGGGATTTTCTCACCTGGATTACTTAAATCTTCTCATATCCTTATCCTAACTTGTTTCTTCCCATAGCTTCATCACAGAGCCCTATTGAACACGTCTTTCAAACCAGTTTGAATTTTGGTGTTTCCATGTGCTACCAGTGATAGAATTTTCAAGGAGCAGCTAGTTTTATTCTGAAGTACTGTAAGTTTAATTACTAGAGTTGATGTCAGATCTGGGCTCCTTAGCCAGGTGAATGATCTGGAAGGTGATTGGTTGTACCTGAGCAAGTTTATAATTGTTATCCTAAAAGGTGGTTACTTATTCAAACCAGGTGTTTTACTAACTACAACAGATGAACAGGTGAGTTGTGTAAGCCATAGTACATACAGGGGTTAGACAATGAAACTGAAACACCTGTCATTTTAGACCACAATAACTTATTAGTATGGTGTAGGGCCTCCTTTTGCAGCCAATACAGCGTCAATTCGTCTTGGAAATGACATATACAAGTCATGCACAGTTGTCAGAGGAATTTTAAGCCATTATTCTTGCAGGATAGTGGCCAGGTCACTACGTGATGCTGGTAGAGGAAAACGTTTCCCCGACTCGCTTCTCCAAAACACCCCAAAGTGGCTCAATAATATTTACTATTTACTAATAAACTGGTGACTGTGCAGGCCATGGGAGATGTTCAACTTCACTTTCATGTTCATCAAACCATCTGAACTCTGGTATGTCACCCATAATGTTGTGTGCATTGCAATATTTTGAGAAAAACTGTGCTCTTTCCCTGCTAATTGAACCTTCAACCTCTGCTCTTACTGGTGCAATGTGCAATTAATGAAGATTGGCCACCAGACTTGTCCAATTTAGCCATGAAACCTCCCACACTAAAATGACAGGTGTTTCAGTTTCATTGTCTAACCCCTGTACATATTTTAAAGCTGTATGTTCATTTATTTAGTAAGAAATAAGAAGGCATAGTGTTTCAGAGAAGTAAGAGAGTAAGAGAGTTTGAGTTCCTTGGTCAAGCAATTAAAAAAAATAATCCAGAGGAACAGGACGTTTCGGACAGAGGCCCTTCATCAGCTGTACATATTCAAAGTGCTTCACACAGCTGATGTAGGGCCTCTGTCCGAAACGTCCCGTTCCTATGGAAATTTAGTGTACTTTACTACAGTTTTGAATATCTGAACATCTCCTACTAGTACTAGTAATAAAAAATAAGAACTTAACTATGATGTGATATCAAACAGGCATGGTAACAGGTGATTATAATCATGATTTGGTATAAAAGTAGAATCCACAAATGGTTGCAATGAGCATAGGGTCTGTAGTGGTGAACAAGTGTATGAGACAATTAATCTTTAAAAATAATGTTCATCAAATAAAGATTGGAAGGGATTTCCATACCCTCCCCCCCCTCTCTCTTTTTATATATATATATATATATATATATATATATATATATATATATACACACACACACACACACACACACACTCTCTCACACACACACACACATTGTGCACAAAGTAGTTTATAAAATGCAAAACCTTTGTTCTTGTGATGCTCATCAACAAACATGGAAAGAAGGTGAAGGACTGCTTCAGCTTGGGTGCTCATATGTAAGGAAAATAGGGAGGAGTTTTGCATTTCTTCTGGCTTTCCCCTCAGTCTATCTGAGATACAACAACATAATGCAGCAATAAGACTGACTTTTACCTTCCCTAAACTCAGGTGTGTTTATCATTTAATATGGGGAAGGTTTTATAGCCTGACACCTGGGATAACTTCATGTTTTTGGTATATTAGAGTTATTATTATTTACTGCAGACTGATGGATCTGTCTACAAATATTAATAGCATTTCTTATTTTTAAGACAGTTCATCAGGGATGGATCGTCTGCTCATCTTCCTGATTGTCACAGGTGAGGAGAACAATTCTAAACTTCTACACCAGACACTGATGTGAATTAGATTAAAAGCTTCATTCATGCTAGAGCTACTTAATATGGTTTTATATACAGTGGGGCAAAAAAAGTATTTAGTCAGCCACTGATTGTGCAAGTTCTTTGACTTAGAAAGATGAGAGGTCTGTAATTTTCATCATAGGTACACTTGTAATAATAATCCATTTTATTTCTAAGCGCCTTTCACAACACTCAAGGACACTTTACAAAATATAGATAAAACAAAACATACAAGAAACACCAACTATACAAAACATTACAGAGAATAGGTTATTTTGAACAGGTGAGTTTTGAGTCTACATTAGATTTAAAAACAGGAAGAGACTTGATATAACAGATATCGGCAGGGAGGGAGTTCCAGAGTTTGGGAGCAGAGCGGCTGAAAGCTCTGCCCCCCATGGTACTCAGACGAGCAGAAGGCAAAGAGAGATGAGTAGAAGAGGAGGCCCTAAGGAAGCGGGAGGAAGTTGCGATATTGATAAGATTTGAAAGATATGGGGGAGAAAGATGATGGATAGCCTTGAATGTATAGAGAAGAATTTTGAAATTGATTCAATATTTAACAGGAAGCCAGTGAAGTTGTTAAAGGACAGGTGTAATGTGATGAAAGGAAGGAGTTTTAGAAATAATACGAGCAGCCGCATTCTGAACCAACTGAAGCTTATGGATGGATTTTTGAGGAAGGCCAAATAGGAGAGAATTACAATAATCAATACGGGAGGTAACAAGACTATGAACAAGAATAGAGGCAGTATGGGGGGTAAGTGAGGGGCATAGACGATTAATGTTATGGAGATGAAAATATGCAGACCGAGTTAGATTACTGATGTGAGAGTGAAAACATAAAGAGCTGTCAAGGATGACAGACCCAGACTCTTAACCTGAAGTGAGGGAGAAACTAAGGAGCTGTCAATCGGAATGGAGAAAGAAACTGTCAACTTTAGATACGGTGTGGATTTGGAAACGCCAGCAGAAACAATAGTTCAGTTTTAGCTCTATTGAGTTTTAAGGAAGTTAGAGGTGAAACCTGTTTTTTATTTCAGTTCGGGTGAGGGGGGGGGGGGGTTGGTGGGGGGGGGGGGGGGGGGGGTGGAGTTGGGTATAGAGGAAATTTTCAGATAAAAAGGTATGAAGTTGGTGAAATTTGTTAACTAGAGAAAACAGTGTTTTAGTGTTCCCTTCATTAGAACTAATTAGACCAGAGTAGTATAGCGATTTTGCTTGAACAATTGTATCCTTATAATGAAGTATGTGTGTTTTGTGCATTTATTTGTGGATAGTAAGACCAGATTTTCTATAGAGTCTCTCGAGTTGATGAGCTTTCATAAGCCGGAGTTCAGGGGTGTACCGGGGGCAGAATGAGAGAAGGAAACAGAACAGGTTTTCACTGGAGCAAGAAAGTTCAGAATATCAGTTAGACTGTTGTTATAGTGAGCGACGAGGTCGTCAGGTAAGGATGAATTGTCCAGGTTCAGAATATTGTCAAGGCTGGAGGTTAGGACATCCTTTTTAATGTCCTTGATATTCCTAAATGAGATCAGATGTCGTGGGTTGGTTTTGGAGAGACAGAGTTTAATGAAAGAAGGAAATTATCAGTTACATGGAGATCATCAGCTGCACAGTTTGAGGGGATGAGACCGGAACAACAAATTAAGTCTAGTGTGTGTCCTCTTGTGTGGGTACGTTGTTGAGAAGACCGAAGTTGACAGTGGTGAAGTCGCATTTCGCATTTTAGCTAATCTAGCTAAGCTAGCTAACGCGCTGTGAAGCGCTGTTAATGCGCATCAAATATGAAGGACAAAATGAGAAAAAAAAATCCAGGAAATCACATTATAGGAATTTTAAAGAATTTAATTGTAAATCATGGTGGAAAATAAGTATTTGGTCACCCACAAAAAAGCAAGATTTCTGGCTCTCACAGACCTGTCCTCCACTCATCACCTGTACTAATGGCACCTGTTTTACCTCATTATCTGTATAATAGAAACCTGTCCACAGCCCCAACCAGTCAGACTCCAAACTCAACCATGTCCAAGACCAAAGAGCTGTTGAACGACACCAGGAAGAAAATTGTAGACCTGCACCAGGCCGGTAAGAGTGAATCTACAATAAGCAAGCAGGTTTGTGTTAATAAATCAACTGTGGGAACAATTGTAAGAAAATGGAAGACATACAAGACCATTGATAATCTCCCTCGATCTGGGGCCCCACGTAAGATCTCATCCCGTGGGGTCAAAATGATCATGAGAACGGTGAGCAAAAATCCCAGAACTACACGGAGGGACCCGATGAATGACCTGCAGAGAGCTGGGACCAAAGTAACAAGGCTACCATCAGTAACACACTACGCCGAGAGGGACTCCGATCCTGCAGTGCCAGGCGTGTCCCCCTGCTTAAGCCAGTACATGTCCAAGCCCGTCTGAAGTTTGCCAGAGAGCATATGGATGATCCAGAAGAAGACTGGGAGAATGTCATGTGGTCAGATGAAACAACAATTGAAATTTTTTTATGAAAACTCGTCGTGTTTGGAGGAAGAAGAATGCTGAGTTGCATCCCAAGAACACCATACCTACTGTGAAGCATGGAGGTGAAAACATCATGCTTTGGGGCTATTTTACTGCAGAGAGGGCAGGACGACTGACCCGTGTTAAGGGAAAAATGAATGGGGCCATGTATCGTGAGATTTTAAGCCAAAATGTCCTTCCATCAGTGAGAGCATTGAAGATGGAACGTGGCTGGGTCTTCCAGCATGACAATGATCCCAAACACACCGCTCGGGCAACGAAGGAGTGGCTTCGTAAAAAGCATTTCAAGGTCCTGGAGTGACCTAGCCAGTGTCCAGACCTCAACCAAATAGAAATTGTGTGGAGGGAGCTGAAAATTACAAACCTCTCTCATCTTTCTAAGTCAGAGAACTTGCACAATCAGTGACTGACTAAATACTTTTTTCCCCACTGTATCTGTAAGTAGAAAACACATGAGGGCATTCTAAGTGACATAGCTGTAGCTGACTTCTTTCCAAACTGCAGTCCTAAAGTTTAAATTGGTTTTTGGTTGGTGTTGATTGAGTAGGTAGAAACTCCACTTCTGGTTAGATGCTAACCAGAAGTGGAATACAGTATTATATATGAATAAATGCAGAATGTTTTACAGATAATTGCTACAGTACAGTGATAAGCATATACAGAAAGTATATACAAAGAGTGTAACATATGTACATTTATATAAAAAGACATGTAAATGTGCAATATGCAAATAAGTAGACTGCTCTACAGTGTTTGCAGCATATATACAGATAATGTGTGCAAATTAGTGCAAATGTTAAAGTACAGAACAGTGCAGTAATGAGTGCAGTGATGCTTTTGATTAAGCATTTAGCAGGCTTACCGCCTCATGAAAGAAACTCTTCCTTACCTGATGGTGTGGGAGTGTAGGCTTCTGTAACGCCTGCCAGATGGAAGGAGGGTGAACAGTCTGTGGTTGGGGTGGTAGGCATCCTTAATGATGCTACTAGACCTGCTCAGACAGCACTTGTGGTAAATGTACTCGATAGTGTGTAGCCGGGCACCGAAGATCCATTGGGCAGTTTTCACCACCCGCTGGAGTGCTGCCCGGTCTGATACAGAGCAGTTGCCATACCATACAGAGGTGCAGAGATGCAATGGTACAGCGGTAGAAGTCCTCCAATATCCTGGGATCCAAGTGAGCTTTCTTAAGCATCCTTAAAAAATAGAGGCGATGTTGTACCTTTTTCACCAGGGTGGAGGAGTTACAGTAAGTGATCAGCTGAGATCATCAGAGATGTGAGTGCCAAGGAACTTGAAACTTGACACTCTCTCTACGATGTCTCCAACGATGTGGATGGGTTTGTGTGAAAGGCACTTGGTCCGTCTGAAGTCCATGATAATCTCCTTGGTCTTCAGGGTGTTAAGCGGCAGGTTATTGTTGGTACACCACACAGCTAAGTGATGAACCTCCTCCCTGTAGGCCGTCTCACTGTCATCTCTGATCAGACCTAACACCGTGATATCATCTGCAAACTTGATTATGGTGTTGGAAGTCATAAACAGGAACGCAATCATGGGTGAACAGGGAGTACAGAGGAGGGCTCAGCACGCAGCCCTGTGGCACACCAGTGTTCAGGCTAATGGAGGAAGAGGTGAGGTTACCCAACCTAACAGACTGGGATCTGTTGGTCAGAAAGTCCAATGTCCAGTTGCAGAGGGATGAGGTTATACCAAGCTGGCTGAGCTTGGAGATCAGCCTAGAGGGTATCACAGTGTTGAATGCTGAGCTGAAGTCAATGAACAGCATTCTAACGTACGTGTTGTGGTTATCCAGGTGGGTCCAGTGTAGCAGGTAAGCAGGACTTCAAGTGTGACAGAACCAATTTCTCAAAGCACTTGGTGATGACAGGGGTGAGCGCAACAGGGCAGAAATCATTAAAGGGAAATCTACTACTGTTTAGTAGTGTGTTTGCTTGACTGACCTGCATGCAGTTCAGATCTGTCTTTTGATGAAAATGTACAGAGCATCCAGAAGATGAGAATCATGACTGCTGATCAGACAAAGTATTGAATCAAGCATTAATTTTTCATAAAACAATAATGACTCTGTGGCTGTTCTATTCTTAGATGCAGAAAGGGCATTTGACAGAGTGAACTGCAAGTTACTTTTTACCATGGTACATCATTTATTATGGCCACTGTTTCACTGAATGTATACTTATTACATTATACACTTATGGCATTAGTTTTTATTAATGACATTATTTCACAAACTTTGTGGTACCAGACATGGATGTTTCGATCTCTCTCTCTCTCTCTCTTTATTTGTATTATTCATTAAATCATTATAGATACTGCAATAGAACAAAACGATGAAATTAATTAAGTCCAGAAATGTACCAGTTTGCATTAGAAACTGGAACACTGCATCTCAAAACTTCTCTCTTACTTTTGTCTAAAGTTACATATCTAAGAATAAATATTTCACCCCAGAGAGTGACAGTTCACATAATTGCTAAAAACAATAGAATATTATCTATAACATTTCAACCTTAAGACATACTGTCACACTGAAAAGTACAAGTTTTTGTTTGTTATATGTTCGTAAAAATCCCCATAGAACCAAACAATAATGGTTTAATACGTTAAATACCCTCATAAATATGTTGGACTGGAAAAACAACAATAACAATGATTTTGGCTGTTCATGGGGGAAGAAATGTCAGGTCTGAGAGGAGGGGGTTGGTGCACTTAATATTTAATATTCATTTAAAATAATATTTATAATATATTATATATAAAATAGAAGGGACCTGATCTAATCTCATTCTCAGGAGTCACACCATATGTCCTGCCCGTCATTAATAAGTACAAACTGATCCAGCAGAGGAAAAATTGGACTGAAGCTCAGTCTTACTGTCGAGCCACAGGTACTGATCTGGCTACAGTCCAAACTGATGATGACTTCATTCAACTTCAAACTGAAGCACAGAGCAAAGGGTTCAGTTCTGGAGCTTGGATTGGACTGTACAGGGACATCGACAACTGGAGTTGGTCCTTAGGCAATGAGCCATTAGGTAGTATGAGAGCATGGATCCCTGGAGAGCCGAACTCCAGGCTTGATGAGTGTGGAGGAGTTTATCCAACAGGCTGGAATGACTTACCATGCACTACTGCAATACCCTTTGTGTGCTTTGATGGTGAGTTACAGATTTACTTAGCAGTTTGTCATAAGAAGAGTTTATGTGGTTACAGTGTGCACTAAGTTACCAGACATGTTCATTTATAAATCTTGCTCAACTCTATAAAGCAGTATTGTTTTCACAAGTACAATATTATATGCAGTTTGTGCAGAAGTTTGTGAACCTTTGGTCAACCCAGTAAATAAAACTAACTTAGATTATGTTCTACAAGGGTCCACAAACCTTCATGCACCACTGTACAAGCTCTAGTACAAACTAAAACAGTCTGAAATACAGCTCATTTTAAAATATGATTCCAGTTCATGACAGAGTAAAGGTGAGAGGTTTTTCTGAGTTAATTAGAAGCTACAAGCTAAGGGAACTGAAATTGTGTTTAAGGTTATAAACTCATCATCTTCATTTTAAAACAGACAGTACAAATAGCATTAATCTTCATGTGAGAAAATATTAGGTAAAGCATGTAATTTTTCATTTTCACAGCTATGAAGACTGGCTCGGACATGTATGTTTATTACTCTAAAACAGCCACTTGGGTTAAAGCTCAGCAGTACTGCAGAACATATCACACAGACCTGGCTAGTGCAAGAAACAGCACAGAACTCTCATTTATCCTGGCAAAGATCCCAGATCAAACCTGGTTTGGACTACACCGAGATACCTGGAAATGGTCAGACAAGACCAGCCTGGGTAACATCAGATGGCCTCCTGGGCAACCTGATAATTATTTTAAAAATGACTACTGTGCATATATATCAAAAGGCCTGCCTGATGATGCACCGTGCTCAGTTATAATGTCTTTCTTCTGTCATTCAGGTGCATGGAAGTTTTATTCAGCTATTTAATTCATATTGTATTATGAGCTGCTTTAAAATATATCTGTGTCTGTTTATTTTATAAAGTCATCAGGAAGCAGATTGTGAGAGTGAAGGTCCAGTCCAATCAGGACGTAAACGATCCTTCAGTGAAAGCAGCACTCATCCAGCAGGTGGGTCTTAACTTCCACAATGTTCTACTTAAGAAAGCAAACTGGTAATAAAATAAAGTCATTTCCGAGTCTACAGATCAAACAGAAGCTGAAGGACCATGGACTGGATGGGAGCATTGAGGTGAAATGGAGAGGATAACCAGAAGGACTGGTGTTTCACAAGATGACTTTAATAAGATTGTTTAACTGTGCAGTCTATCAACACCAAACATCAACCTGACTGGACGTTATAAAGTACTTAGTCATGACATTTAGAGATTTACATTTAAAGATTAAAGAACATGTAGCTAATGTTAAGGAACTGATGTTATTTCTGTGTAGAGCAGTACATTTTTCTTTACTTATATCCAGATACTCCATTATCATCTAGAGATTGTGTAATGTAATATAATGTAAGGTAATGTATGTAGTGCATACTGTAAGAATTTATTACAACCCAATGTTAAGATACTATACAGTACATAGTTTCTCGTTTCATGCTCGTTTCACCCCATTTAAACCTGGTCAGGGTTGTATCGAAGCTCCGGCATTTATACCCACAATCCAGATGTATAGTAGAGTGAGGGTTTGACCATAGAAAACTTAACTACAAAATAAGAGCCTATTAACGCTTCATTAGTTTAGGTACCTGATGTAATGGAAATTTGTGGAATGTATAATTTTGTCAGAAGCAACATGCTTTAATTATTTGAATGAAAATATTAAACATTTAATCCAAAGCTTGGTGAGTCAGGACTTTATAGTCTTTGAAAGCCATATATGAAATGTAAAAACCAGTAAGACAATGTAAAAACAAGATAAAAAACAATTAATAAAAAAGAGAAAATATTTTTTGTGTCATGTGATATGTTAAAGTGAAAGGTAAAACAAACCAGAATTTATGAAATTGGTGATCTATTGATTGTAAAATGTACTGTATGTTATAAAGCATTATATTTATTGCATATGAAATTAAAATTCAGCAGGAAGATCAACACTATAACATCTTATCAAACTACAATGATTTATCTTAAGTGATCCAAACTTAAACCCTGCAGGGAAGCAGCACCACAGAAAGACTACAGGAAGAGCCAAGACAAAATGTGTAATCATACTGAGCTCCTTCTACACATAAAGAAAGTGGGAAGCCATCACTAAACTTTATTAAACTTCCTTCCTAAACTGATTTCCTAAACTGGTTGTAGATAAGATCACTTTTTCAGACAGAAGTTTACTCTTGTTGAACTGGGGAAAGTTACACCTAAATCTAAGCCCAAACATGGCAGTGTGTTTCCTTGTGAAACATGTATCTTACAACTTACAACAATCTATTTGCTATTTCCCACAAGCTTATCAACTATAAAACACTAATCAAATTATGTAATGTAATTACAATGACTGTGAAATCCATCCATTATCCAATCCATTATCAATAAATAGAAAGAATTAGCACAACTACAACTCTGATTAGACAAGACTGCCCATTAAAGGTCAGGGACTGATTATCTATCTACAATATATTGTGTGAAGGAGTCATTTGTGTTAGGTTGGTTTTACACTCATGAATTAAAAAAATAATGCATCCAGATAAAAATGTGGGATTGCTGCAAAGCTCTGATATGTAAATGATTACAGGTGTGGTCTGATTAGACACTGGGTCTTGCCACAAGAGAGTGTAAAATTGCTTCCTCTGATGCCTTATTAAAACGCTCTCAGAGACTACCTTTGGGTAATGTCCCTGTTGGTAAGAGATCATATGATGCACTCAAAAATATTTTGTCCAGTTGACAGACTTTGAGAGGCGGCGCATGACAGGACTGAGGGAAGCAGGATGGACGTTTCAACAAATTGCCCGCCATCTGGGCCATTCTGACCTAGCTGTTAGGGGGTGTTGGGAGCAGTGATTCCAAGTAAAGTCAACTTTATTTCTATAGCACTTTTAAGAATGGAGCATTGCCTTAAAGAAGCTTAAAAATTTTAGATTATCTTCTAAATTATAAAGCCAATCCCAGTTTGAGCAAGCCTAGGGTGACAGTGGCAAGGAATTACTCCTTGAACTTCCTTTTAATGAAGAAATCTTGGAAGGACCAAGACTCAAAAATGTTATGTGTAATAATTAAGCAACTTATCTAATTATTAAGTTCACAGTAATAATTTAAATGAACAGAAATAAAATAAATGGTGACGGGGAACATATTTAAGCTAGAATGTTAGAGGTCCTACCTTCTAACCAACGCTAGAGGGCAGCGTCAGCCCATTTTCCATCGTAGGATGTCTGACAGCCACTGCAATCGCACAATCGCGCCTGTCCGTAAGCTACGCAATTACTGCAAAATCCCAACATCTGCTTTCCTGGTTATTTAATAGCTTTTCCAAGCTTAGCAGGTGTTACACCGTTCAACCTCACATGCGGCTCGCGCCCCTCGATAGCTGCTGTGGCTTTATATCGATTTAACGACCACTTTTTGCCACGTATAGCAGAGGCCTCACCCGTCTCGTGCTCGTCATAGAGCCATCTGCGCTTTTCTTTCATTTTCTTTATTTTGTCAGGGAGAGCGGACGAACTGGGTCTGTTTAGGGGCTTAATTCCCGTAGCGCCACGAGGCACGAGGTAATCGTTAGAGAGTAGATTTAGTGTAGGGTAAACTTTCGAGGTTTTATTTTGTTTTGTTAGCGAACACTCCCGTTTTCTCTTCCCCCTCGCCACCTGATGCTGAGGTTGCTTCCTTTGGTATTTATTTCTTTATTTTATTTTGGTTCACCAATTCCATCTGGAGCTAACTGCATTTGGGTCCTCAACCCTTATATTTTATTTTCACACGGTTCGTTGTTTCGTTTTAACATGGCGAACTGTAACAGAACAATGCAACCAACAAGAGGACCCAGCGTTACCTCCTGGACGTCCACTTTGGAGGTCCCCAGTGGGTCAGCTTACCCGGCTCTCGCTTGGCCTATGGGGGGCCGTTGGGTGATTTTAATCAGATCCAGGATGCTGTGTGGCATCCTGGCCCCCCCATACTGCCCAGCCCCCATGGTTGTAAGCGGTGGTCTAGGCCCGGTTCCGAACCATGGCTCACTTGCATGGTGATGGTGATTGTAGTTTTAGAGGTGCGCATCCAGACATTAGAGAAGGCTAGCTCAGCTCCTAGCTTAGCAGATCTGGATGCAAAGGTGAAGTTAGAGCTCCGGCAGAGTCCTCGCAGCAGGGCAAGTGGGTGACGGTTCGGCGACGTAGTCGTAAGGCACCACTCTTTACCTGTTCACGTGTCCAACAGGTTTGCCCTCCTCAGTGAAACACCCACTGAGCAGCCTGTTGAAAGAGCTCTGGTCATAGGTGACTTTATTTTATGACACGTGAAACTTGCTACCCCTTTAGGGACACCAGCAGCTAGAGTTCTCTGTATCCCCGGAGCCAGAGTGCCGGACATTGTAACGAGTCTTAGTGAACTCGAGAGCCGCAGATTCTCTAAAACAGTTATTCATGTAGGGGCTAATGATATACGCCTTCGTCAGTCAGAGGTTACTAAGGCTAGTTTTGTAGAGGTGGTTAGCGTGGCGAAGGCAATGTCCGATGCTGTAGTGTGCTCTGGCCCCATCCCAATGCGGCAAGGTGACCAAACCTACAGCAGGTTATGGTCGCTGAACTGCTGGCTGTCCAAGTGGTGCTCTGAAAACAACGTGGGCTATATAGACAACTGGACAGCCTTTGAGGGTAAGCCTGGCCTTTTAGGATGGGACGGTGTCCATCCCACTCGGGAGGGTGCTGCTCTCATCTCCTGCAACATTGCCCATAGTCTTATGGCCTGATTGGTTAGGGGCTGACTATCCAGAGCAGGGGTCAGGCAGCAGACAGACCGGCTTAACCAACTGTCTGCTGGTAGCCATGCACCGTCACCCAGAACCCACATTATTGAAACTGTGTCAGGTGTTTGAAACTGTGTCAGAGAGCAGGTGTTTAACTGCAGTTCCCGGTTAGCTTGATGGGCTGCAGCCCTCACCTGATTGAAAAGGGTCACTGACATTAAGGTGATGTCGGAGGCCGTGTCTACGATAGCATCATGTGTGACGCCATGCTCAAGGGTGGTAGAAATGTAACATTTTTGTGCCACGCCCTTATCAGTTAAGTGACCTAGGAATTTGTGATAAGACTGTTCTTCGGGGATCCTCCTGAAGATCGTTTTCCTTGGGGTCCAACTGGACTACTAACACAGCACTAGGGGGAATCAGTTTCTCACCCCACATTATTGAAACTGTGTCTGTTACCCGCATCTGCCCTAAACGTAAACGCTCTCAAAAAGTCTGTTTTAATAACCTCATTAGTATAAACACAGATAGCTGCCAAAGAAATAACAACATTAGACTAAAGCTAGGACTACTTAACATTAGATCACTTACAAACAAAGCAGTGATTGTAATGAAATGATCACTGATAAATGCTTTACACGCTCTCGTGTCTCACTGAAACTGGATTAGACGCTGATGAATTATTTAGCCTTAAATGAAGCCTCACCTCCTGGATACAGTTCATGCTAGTCGCCCTCGTCCTAATGGTCGGCCACAATTTTTGACAAAGAGTTTAGGTGTTACAGCTAAATCCCATTACAAGGCTAATTCTTTTGAAATACCTGATTCTTAATGTGACTGATCCATCGTTTATGGAAGTCAAAACCACACTCTTTTTCAGCTTATCACTATTTCAACCTTACCGCCCTCCTGGTCCCTATTCAGAATTTTCTTCAGGAATTTGCTAACTTTCTTTTCCTGCTAGGGTATACTGTCAACAGATAAGGGCTTTAATTGTAGGTGATTTCAATATTCACCTTTGACAAATGAGCAGAATCCCACTTAAAATTGCTTCCGAGTCCATCTTAGAATCCATGGGTATCACTCAGAATGTGATGGGACCAACCCACCACTGTAATCATACTTTAGATCTAATATTAACATTTGGTATCAATATAGATAACCTTGATGTTTTCCCGCGCAAAGTGATTCGATTTCAGATCACTATCTGTAAATTAGTATTTGAGCTATCTCTAATAAATAAATAAAATCCTTCTGCCTCGTTATCAGCACAACCAAGCGCACTTATCACATTTGCTACTCCAGCTGCGTTTATTAAAAAACCTACCAGACTTTAAAATTTAATAAAACCTACGGAGATCAATCATCTTGATGTGTAAATGAGCAATTTAGAATGTGTGCTTCGCTCAACACCTGGACATGACTGCCCCTGCTAGGGTCAAAGGAACGTATTAGGGAAAAAAGGCTAGCAGAGCACCATGGTATAATGACCACACCCGTACCTTAAAGCAAAGGAACACGGCATTTAGAGCGCAAGTGGAGACATAGTAAATTGGAGGTGTTTAAGATTGCTTGGAGGGACAGCATGGCCGAGTATAAGCATGCCCTCACTAAAGCTAAAGCTGCATACTTCTCTTCAATCATAGAGAAAAATAAGAATAAATCCAAGATTTCTCTTTATATACAGTCTCCAAATTAAACAAAAAAACCCCACAGGAAAGGGGGACTCTCCTGTTTCATGTGTAATTTGTAACAGTAATGATTTCATGACTTTCTTTAATGATAAGATAGAATGGAAACATTAGGCATAAAAACTCAATGCTCATCACATCACCAAATTGTTCAGCAAACCTTCTAGATGCAGCACTAGTAAAGGCATCTGTTCAATTAGCTGTTAAATCAAGATTAGAATCTTTACCTTTACCACCACCCCAATTACTAATACTTGAACTATCCGCACTGGTCAGCTCGTCTAAGTCATCAACACTGTTTTGTTAGATCCAATTCCTACACGTCTACTTAAACAACTGGTTTACCCTAGTGTTATAGAGCTATTGTTAGTTATTTTAAATTCATCCCCTTACCTTAGGTTATGTGCCCAAATCCTTTAAGTCTGCTGTTATCAAACCACTGATTAAAAAAGCCAATCTTGACCCTTGTGTGATATCTAATTATAGACCAATTTCAAATCTCCCCGTTTTCTGTCCAAAATCTTAGAAAAAGCCGTCTATCAGCAGCTCTTGTAGTTACCTCCAAAGGTAATGGGAATTTGTATGAAACATTTCAGGTCTGGCTTTCAGGCCCCATCATTAGTACTGAAACAGCAGTGTATTTAGGGGTACTAAATGACCTGTTTAATGTCCTCAAGATAAGGGATGTTTCATTTCTTGTTCTCTGTTAGATTTAAGTGCAAGCATTTGGACCACTATAGATCATGATGTTTTACTAAACAGACTAGAAAATACTGTAGGTATTAAGGGATCAGCACTTTCTTGGTTTAAATCCTACTTAACTGACCGGTACCAGTTTGTTCATATAAATAATCTAAGGTCTAAGCTCTCAAAAAGTGAAGTATGGCGTGCCTCAGGGGTCAGTGCTTGCCCGCCCTTTTTTTCTTGTCTATGTACATGCTACCACTAGGCTCAGTTATTCGTAAACATGGCATTAGTTTCCACTGCTATGCAGATGATACACAGCCTGTACATATCAGCCAAACCTAATGACCAGCTTTACAATCAACAAAAATCGAGGATTGTGTTAAAGGAAATAAAAGATTGGATGTTATTTAATTTTCTCTTACTACTTAACTCAGATAAAACTGAGGTTATATTAGTGGACCCAAGGCTGTGAGAGACAGGTTTGGCTACCATCTATCCTAAAATCTAGATGGCTGTCCAGTATTGCCCAGTCCGTTCTCTAAAAAAAAAACTTAGAGGCGTCACAATTTGATCAGATCTCTCCTTTGATGCGCACATTAGCAGCATCACTCCAATTGCTTTCTTTCAATTACGTAATATCGCTAAAACTTAGAAATATCCTCTCTTTTAATGATGCAGAAAAAAAACTTGTTCCTGCATTTATAACCTCACGGTTGGTATTTGGATTACTGTAAAAAGCCTTACTTACTGGATGCTCTAGTAAATCTATGAAAATAAACTTCAGTTAGGTTTCAGAATGCAGCTGCCCGAGTGCTAAACTCGAACTAGAAAATTTGATCATATCACTCCTTTCTAATCATCACTGCACTGGTTACCAAGGTCAAATTCCGCATGATTACAAAAAATACTTCTTTTAACTTATAAAGCTCCTACATGGCCTGGCCCCAAATTATCGAGTGACCTCTTAGAGTTTTACAATCCAACTCGTCTCTTTCGTTCGCAGGGTGCAGGACTTCTTTTAGTTCCTAGAATTAAAAAAGTCACAGCCGGGGGAAGGCTTTTCTCATACATGGCCCCCCAACTATGGAATAAACTTCCCATCTTCGTTCGAGATTTCAGACAACTATCCAAAGTTTTTAAGTCTAGGCTAAAGACATACTTATTTACACATGGGCTTTTTGACTAGATTTAAACCAGGATGCATGGCTTGGGGGTCAAACTGGGGGCCGGAAGTGTCTGGAGTCATGTCTGGCCTGCCTGCCTTTTCCATTAGCCCGGAGTGAGTGTCGAGTGGGCGGTCTTGCTGAAATGGGCTTCGGTCCTCGTGATCTTGACTCATGCATCCTTGCCTTAGACTAAAGGCAGAGCGTGGAGGTTCATAGTCAAAGAGTCTTATGGTGATCAGAGACGTTGGGTTGCTGTCTTCTGCCTCCCGTGCCAATGTCTCATGTGATCCCTCTTGGCTGTGTTTCCTACCAGTTCTCCTCTTTCTTGCTATGCTGCTATAGCTAATGCTGCCGGGGTCTCATGCTACACATGGCATCAGTGATTTACATGGCATCAGTGATTGTTAATATACACTGTGCTCTTAATCGATAACTAATTACATTTTCTGTTTTCTCTCCGAGCTGTGTTCCGGTACCAGTTCCAGCCCCACACATGATGTTCATCCGCTGCAGCTCCACTCAAGCTGCTTCCGTCATCAGCTTCAGCTCCATCATACCCAGGCCACTTAATGCTGATGTGCATATTTCACATTTTATTCGAACTATGACTCCATGACTTTAGTTTCGTTCTCAGATGTATCATCTATGCCACCCAAGGAGGTTGAGTCCCTTTTTGAGTCTTGGTCCTCCCAAGGTTTCTTCCTATAACACTCAGGGAGTTTTTCCTTGCCACTGTCGCCCTAGGCTTGCTCAATTTGGGATTGGACGTAGTTATTAGGAGATAATCTACACTTGTAAAGTTGATTTGAGACAATGCTCCATTGTACAAAGCGCTATATAAATAGATCTGACTTGACTTGACTTGACATCTTTATCAGGGACGCCCATGCATTTTAAAACAAGACAAATTATAAAAAAGTTAGGATTAAAAAAGGAAATCCCTTCCAGTGTTTCTTTGAGTAACAATGTTTTTAAACATTTGAATTATTTTCTTGCACATCTTTATTTCTCAAAGACTCAGCCATTTGTGGATACTGTTTTTGCACCAAATCATGATTATATTCACCTGTTTGAAATCACATCAATACAGTGGCTTGCAAAAGTATTCATACCCCTTGAACTGTTTTATATTTTGTCACATTACAACCACAAACATAAATATATTTCATTGGAATTTCATGTGAAAGACCAACACAAAGTGATATACAATTGTGAAGTGTAAAGAAAATTATACATGATTCACAACATTTTTTACAAATTAAAAACTGAAAAGTGCGGTGTGCAAAAGTATTCAGCCCACTTTTCTCGGAGTGCAACCAATTGCATTCAGAAGTTGCCTGATGACTGCTAATGACTAAAAAGAGTGCACCTGTGTGTAATCTAATCTCAGTGCAAATACAGCTGTTCCGTGATGGCCTCAGAGGTTGGTTAAGAGAATACTGGGGAGTAAACAGCATCATGAAGTCCAAAAAACACACCAGACAGGTCAGGAATAAGGTTGTGGAGAAGTTTAAGCAGGCTTAGGCTATAAAAAGATTTCCCAAGCTTTGAACATTTCACGGAGCACTGTTCAATCCATTATCCGGAAATGGAAAGATTATGGCTTGTGATGCATACAGGAGTGTATGGTCCCATTTTGAATAGTTTGGGTAGTAACCCTTTTGCTTATTGTTAAAGACGGTTAATTAACTCTGTTTAAGAAACCTTATAGGATTTATTTATATCCACCTACTTATGTTGGTGTTGCCTGTAGGGGGCGGTGTGGCGCAGTGCGTCGCTGGTAAACCTTTAATGTACGAACTCTAGTTTACTTCCTCAGTCTGCTGAGCGAAGCTGCGCATGAAGGATGCACCAGTCACCTGTCTCACCGGTTCCTTTGTTTATACAGGTTTGTGAACGGATAAACCTTGCATGACCAAATGTATAGGATGTTAATATCACAAGTTACAATGTGATTTCGCTTTGGTAGGAGTTATCAGCACATTGAGCACATCAAACTAATTAAAGTAAGTAGAGTTTCATGTGGCGGGGGTGGCTGAAAATAATTATCCTCGCTTAATGAGAAGCACACTGTAGTTTCGACTCCACTACACTTCCTTTTGGTTTACTTAACGGATTTTGATTGATTTATTGGTTCAGAGTGAAATATGTTCCTTAATACAGTTATGTTGTTGAACACTGAGCACTTAAAGTTGTGTTTTGCAAGTCCGAGCTCAGCCAGCCTCACCAAACCTATTGTCATTAATGGCTAATGTGTTCTAATTTGTACTCCAATTTGACTGAAGGTAAAGGGAACGACTGAGAATGTGGAAATTGCACATGTTACAGAAATGCTTTTTATGGTGACTGAACACTAGCCTATGTAACCGGGTTAAGATAGCCTTATTAATTTCTCTAAAAGAAATTCAGGCTTTCTTTCTTTTCTTATTATTTTGTCTACGTACTTTTTGAATGTGTATATATATATTTTTTTTTATTATCTCGTGTGTTGATGAGAGTTCTTCAGTTTCTGTTATTTCCGGGTTTTGTGATTTATTTCTTTTCTTTACGTGCTGATTGTGGTAACGTAATGACATCACCGCTTCGTGGGCGTGTTCCTCAGTCTGCTGAGAGTGTGACTGAGGAGGGGTGCGTATCATTTTCAGCTCCGATTTAGTTAATTGTTT
>JAJAGP010004279.1:0-52910 GCA_025084515.1 Ancistrus triradiatus | reverse complement strand
CTGACAAATATGCAGCAAATGGTTGATGCTATTGTGAATATGGACCAAAACTTCTGAGGAATTTTTCGAGGACCTTCTTCAATTAAGGCAATTCCGAAGAGAAAAACCTGTACTTGATCTACCTAATCAAGTGGTTTGTGATAACATTAAGCGTCGTGTGCGCAAAAGAAAAGGTTATTCACTTGTTCCCGCCCGGTTTCGAACCGAGGACCTTTCGCGTGTTAGGCGAACGTGATAACCACTACACTACGGGAACTGAGCTGCTTACAGGGCGGGAACAGCCGCTATTCAATCTATGACATGCTCTCTACCGTAATGAATCTCATATGTGCGCCCATGTAAATCTACCGTAATAAACAGTAACTTTATAATTTCGCATACGCTACCTCTCTACAATACGAATTGAAACTTCCTTCACATAATTTAGCGACTTATTACAAACATCCATGAGGCGAACCACATTAATACGCCGTTTTTACAATTCCACAACCTTAAACTTGCTCGTTAACAACGCAGACCGTGTGTACATGCTTTACAACACAGCTAAAGCAACATTAATGAGGCTAAACCATGCCCGATTTATCCCACGGTCAGAATATAGGCAGATTTAGAGAAGTCCTACCATTTTATACCCGAAGATCTTCAACGTTTCTGTGAAAATAAACGTATCGCTTGTTGCTGTGTATTTCCCGCCAGCACTACCTAGCGCATGCGCACTATGTTAAGTTCCCCCGTCTTCACTTCATATTCATATTTATCCCGTAAACATAGCTCGCACGCAAATTTGACGAATAAGTTTGATCCAAGTGTCATGTTTACTTCAAATTAAACAGTTAATCAGAGTTATTTTTAACTGACACCTCCGTGACACATCAAAAACACTAGCACTATACAAGGGTGTACATGGTGTAGTACTAACAATTGTCCAGTAGATGGTGCTGCAACCCTTCATTTTCATACTCTAGGCAGTTATACACTCACCGGCCACTTTATTAGGTACACCTCCTTGGTTCTATACTCATTGTCCATTTGATCAGTTCCACTTATCATGTAGAATAACTTCAGTCTGTAGTTTTACAATTACAGACTGAAGTCCATCTGTTTCTGTACATACTTTGTTTGTCCCCTTTACTCTGTGTCATTCTCAGCACTGCACTGACACTGATGTGGTGGTGGTGTGTTAGTGCGTGTTGTGCTGCTATGAACGGATCAGATACAGCGATGCTGCTGGAGTTTTAAACACCTCAGTGTCACTGCTGGACTGAAAAGTCCACCAAGCAAAAATGTCCAGCCACCAGCATCCTCTAGGCACTGATGAAGGCCTTGTGTGCTGAATATGCACTATCCAGCGAGTAGTGAACGTTTCGCTGATATTTATCAGCGGCTGCAGTGATCCGTACAGTGAAGTAACCATATCAGCAAATGTACACGACATCAGTTCAAAAGTGGATGTGGTTTGAGGCAAATGTGTAGGCGTTCTGTTAATGATAAGTGTTTTCTTTAGCTGCCTTCTAGGCTCGTAGCTACAGTCAGGGGAGAAAGTACTGGAGGTTGAAATACTTGCCGGCACTACTACCACAACGTATTGTTCAACTTCGCTCAGCTTCACGCATCCTTGGAAAAAAAGAAATGTGAAGCTCTTGACACTGTGTACATTTCAGCCTCCCTCTCATAAACGCTATTCTTTTTGTGTGTTCTTGGCATTGTTCTACAAAGCACTAAGTGATTTTAGGCTTATTTTTCTATCAAGTCACTGAAATATATTGCTGGTTGCAGGCTGCAGGTTTTTGGGGCGTGTTTCTAAAATGTAGTTGCTTTATTTGGGTTTGCTCCCTGATCCTGTCTATCCAATAATCCTGCAAGTTAATTTATTTTTCAATCTCTAAAAGTAAAAGGAAATAGTAGTAGTAGTAGTAGTAGTATTACATTTAAACTGATCAAGTGGTCACTCTCACACTGTAGTCGGCGGCCTGTTTTGTTTTTTTTGTTGTTTATTTTTTGAGCCAGTTTGCTTCTCTTGGGCTCATTTCCACAGACCCTGGTTACTTACTCTTGGCAACCCTGTCCGAACCGCTCTGTTGTTTACAGGGTGCACTGCTGTGTGCTTGTTTACAAAAGGCATCTCACTTCTTAGTTGTTATAATAAAACAGAATATCAACGTAATCTAATACACATTGTATTTGGGAGAGTTTTCAACAAACGTCTGCCTGCCAAAACCCTAAAAGACTGGATAGGCAAGGGTGTAAATTTCATTTCAGTTTTTGGAGGGGCAATAAACAGTAAAATTTCGCAACATCACTTCCTAGGAAGACATACTGGCTCGGTGGGTAGCGCTGTTGCCTCACAGGGAGGAGGTCCTGGGTTCGATCATTTCTGTATTGAGTTTGCATGCTTCCCTGGGTGTTCTGGGGACTGGGGTAGCCTAGTGGGTAAGGTACTGGACTCGGACCCAGAAGGTCCAGGGTTCAAATCCACCAAGCTGCCAGCTGCCAACTGTTGGGTTGTTGAGACAATTGCTTGGATTGTAAGACTGTACCAATTGTAAGTCGCTCTGGATAAGGGCGTCTGCTAAATGCTGTAAATGTTCTGGTTTCCTCCCACGGCCCAAAGGCATGCATTAGGTTAGCTGATTAACAGATCTGAGTGTGTATATGACTTGCTTTGATATAGCCTTGAATGTTGAGGTAGTCTTGTGTCTGTCATTGAATGACCTTTGATACTGAAGATAAGCTCCTGAGAGGGATGCCAAAGGTGCTACCTGTATAGGCTACAGGGTTTATTATGCCCAACAAGCAATACTAAGAACAGGCATAGATTTCTGGCGTGATCCCATCTAACAGAATCATAACTGAGAAGCATCGTGAACATGTTTTACGTATGAATTCATTAAATATGTAGTCATTAAATATGGGATACTGGTCTAATGTCAGAGTCTGCCATGTTAGCTTTACAAGAACATATTTTGTACAATTATAAGTCCAGTTATAAAAGAAGAAGACCAAATATTCCTCAGAAATATTTACTTGATGTTGTTGTCTTTGCAAACAAGCTATGCACAATTACGCCAGCAAATGTAGGGCATGTATGCATATAGATGATATAGTTAGGTGTACAGTTATTAGTATTGGTGAAGCATCTCTCTGTCCTTCCCAGCAATCCCACTTGGGATGTCTGGCCCTGCTTGCCAGATGCGGGATACGAATCAAGCTCAACATCGATTCGCATCCTTCATTGCGTGCCTGTTTTTGCAAGGAGCTTCATCACGTCTGGGTTCTGAAGGTATCTGAGGTTGTCCTGCTTCTAGGATGTTTGATCCTGGTAATTAGTGTCGCATGCCCGGTCATGTCCCGGGGATCCCGACTCCCCTGGAGGCTCCCATCTGTCCAAGTACCCTCCAGGACCGAGGGTGGGTCTGTGGTAGCTCAAGCAGGACACGTGTTAATGCTGACTTCTGAGGCACTTCTTGAAATATGAAATAGTCAGTCCTAGAAAAGATTCTAATCAATAAATATTTTAATCAATAAACCAATAGTAAGCACATTATTGGATTAGTGTGCATGTAAGTTCTGCAGTACTGCAGTATAAGACAAAGGCACGCACACACAGCTTGAGGCGGCTGCTGCAAACTCTTTACCTTTAATGTCTTTTCCACTCCCAGCTCACTCTCATTTTCTCTTTCCCCCTCTTTTTCCGTCTCTCTCTCTCTCTCTCTCTCTCTCTCTCTCTCACACACACACACACACACACACACACACATTAGCTTAGGCTGCATACCTTGGCCATAAGAATCTGTTTTCAAAGTGAGCATGACTTGTGGCAACAAGTTCGATGGCTATTGCATCACATCCACAAAGACAGATAGAGAGAAAGAGAGAGAGAGAGAGAGAGAGAGAGAGGGGGTGTTTCCTCCTCTAGGTGAGTCAGGGCTGAAGGAGGAAGCAGGATGTCATGACAGACGGGTTATGCTACAGCACTATGATCCTCTCTGCTCACAGTGAGGGCCACTACTGCCATCAGGGATTTGGGGACAATGGCCCCTGATGTTTTGCTTCTGATTTTGGCCCTGACTTCTTGCCTGACTGAACACGGTAGGTGTGAACAATGTGGCAAATTTGTCTGTCTGAAGTTTCTCTCCTTTTGTGTCTTTAGGTCTTTTTTCCATTCAGTTTTTTTAAAGGAACTGGAAGAAAGGAAGGACATGAGAGACTGTCTGTCTATCTATCTATCTATCTATCTATCTATTTTTGTGCCTGCCTGTCTGTATATATTGCTATTTATTTGCTGTCTGTCTGTCTAACTGTCTATCTACCTGCCTGCCTATCTGTCTGAATGTCTGACTATCTGTCAGTCTATGTGCCTGTCTGTCTGTTTGTCTATCTATCTATCTATCTATCTATCTATCTATCTATCTATCTATCTGCCCCTGCCTTCAATCTATCTATCTATCTATCTATCTAATCTATCTATCGTCTGTCCTTCTGTCTGTCCTGTCTGTCTGTCTATCTATCTATCTATCTGTCCTTGTCCTGTTGATCTATCTATCTGCCCGCCCTGCCTGTCTGTCTGTCTGCCTACTGTCCTATCTATCTATCTGTCTGTCTGTCTTTCTGTCGTCTGACTGTCTGTCGTCTATTTACCTGTCTGGCTGTCTGTCTATCTGTCTGTCTGTCGTCTGGCTTCTATCTGTCTGTCCTGTCTGTCTGTCTGTCTAATCTATCTATCTACTATCTATCTAGCGATCTATCTATCTATCTATCTATCTGTCTGTCTGTCTTGTCCTGTCCTATCTATCTATCTGTCTGTCTGTCTGCCTACAGTCTATCTCTCTATCTATCGCTCTATCTATCGTATCTATCTATCTACTCTTTATCTATCTATCTATCTATTTTTGTGCCTGCTGTGCCTGTAGATATTGTTTTATTTATTTGCTGTCTGTCCCGTCTGTTTGTCAATCTATCCTATCTATCTATCTATCGATCTATCTATCTATCTATCTATCTATCCCTGCCTGTCAATCTATTGTACCTATCTATCTATCTATCTATCTATCTATCTATCTACTATCTTCTAAACGTCTGTCTGTCTGTCTGTCTATCTTATCTATCTCATCTATCTATCAAATATCTCTCGTCTGGCCTACCTGTCTATCTATCTATCTATCTATCGATCTATCTATCTATCTGTCGATCTGCCTGCCTGTCTGTACGGTCAACTATTTACCTGCTATCTATCTATCTATCTATCTATCTATCTATCTATCTATCTATCTATCTATCTGTCTGTCTGTCTGTCTATCTATCTATCTATCTATCTATCTATCTGTCGTCCCGTCTGTCTGTCTGTCTATCTATCTATCTCTCTGTCTGTCTGTCGATCTAGTATCTGCCTGCCTGCCTGTCCTGTCGTCTGCCTACATGTCCTACTATCTATCTATCTATCCTATCTATCTATCCTATCTAATCTGCCCTGTCGTCCTAATTTGTTTATCTATCTATCTACTATTATCTATCTATCTTTATCTATCTATCTATCTGTCTGTCTGTCTGTCTGTCCCTGTCTTCTATCTATCTATCTATCTATCCTATCTGTCTGTCTGTCCTGTCTGTCTGTCCTATCTATCTATCTATCTGGCCTGTCTGTCGTGTCGATCTATCTATCTTCCTTGCCTGCCTGTCTGTCCCTGTCTGCCTCCATGTCTATCTATCTACGATCTATCTACTATCTATCTATCTGCCTGTCCTGTCCTATTTTTGTTTATCTATCTATTCTCTAGCTATCTATCTATCTATCTGTTCCTGTCTCTGTCTGTCTGTCCTGTCTGCTGTCTGTCTTCGTCTTTCCGGGTCTGTCTGTCCTTCTATCATCTATCTATCTATCTATCTATCTATCTATCTATCTATCTATCTATCTATCTATCTATCTATCTATCTATCTATCTGCCTGCCTGCCTGCCTGTCTGTCTGTCAATCTATTTACCTGGCTGTCTATCTATCTATCAGTCCATCTGTCTATCTATCTGTCCTGTCTGTCTGTCTTCCTACATGTCTGTCTATCTATCTATCTATCTATCTATCTATCTATCTGTCTGTCTGTCTGTCTAACACTTACGTTATGAAGGACATGAGACGTTTGAGGTTAGCCATGTCTGTCGGCTCATTCTGTTTCTCTGAGTAGGTGTGAACATGTGCTAAGTTCAGCATTTGGAGAACATTTCCATCCTCTCGCCTTGTTCCCCTCCTTTCTTTTCTCTTGCTTTATCTCATTAATTTTCCAAACACTGGACTACAAGCAGTGAGCCCCTTTAAATCCAGCATGAAAGACATGAGGACTCGATCTCAGTTAGTAAAGCCTGCCTTTAAAGTCTCTGTTTCTTTCTTCTCAGGCTGCTGGGTCTGAGCATGATCTTTTTAGAAGTGCTTTCAGACCTGCTTGTGATCTTTAGGCAAGACAACACATGTGCAGGAGTCATGTGACATGATTCATTATACAATTATACTTTAGAAAGCACACTAAAGTTACACAGAGCTTTGGGATTAAGAAAGTGGCAGTCATAATGATTATATCAGAATATTTACTGTTGTTCACATTGTATCACGTGAAAGCGAATGAGAATTATAGATGTGTCCTTATTCGTTATAATTGTATTATGTATTATAAGTATGTGCTTGGAGATGACATGCATAGGTACTGAATCATAAAATGAAACCTCTTTACAGCCTGTTCAGCTTAACACATATGACCTTTAGATATGTGCATGCAGGGAACCCCTGTTACCACTAGAGACAGTCCCTGGTCAGCAGAATCTCTGGGACAGACAGAATGGGAACAGGGCCCGGCAAGTCTCCGCTCCAGGCCAACACACTGGACGCTGGGCCAGTACCAGAATTCTCTCCAGCTCACTTTTGAAACCCAACTTGAGCCTCAACTCACCAGAGTTGGGTTACAAGCCAGCATAGCTCAGGGGTATCAGGTTCCAGGGTGTTGACCTGGTTAGAGGTCTGGCTGTTGGGCCCGAGATTTCAGGGTGATGGTCTGGCTGCCATGTCCCATCCCTGGTTCTGTCTGTTCCTTAGTTTCTCCCTCAGAGTTCCTCATGTTTTCTTAATTCTCTAAACAACATCATTTGACAAGTTCAAGGACCAAAAGAACTAAGGCTGTAACAGCTACCCCTTTGACTGATCAAGGTTCGGGCAAAGACGGCGTGTTTGAAGTGTTGTAGACATGACTACTAGAGCAGAGTCCGTGTCAAGAGAGTGGCTGAGGCCGAGATGAGACGGAGACCAGATTACAATTTTTTTTCATCATACTAGAATAAAAAGAAGAAAATAGAAAAATTATTGGCTTTTACATTCATTATCACTCTTACATTCATTATCATTCATTATACATGATATATTTTAATAAATAATATTATATTTCATCATATAGTATGTAAATATATAACGTTAAATAATATATAACATAAAATTATGATTCATTATTATTATATTATTAGGCATAGACTTTTGGAAGCAAATGATGGTGATGTTTGTGTTTCCCTTCTTTTTTCAAACTTAATCAGAATCGACCAGCTGTGGTCCCAACCCTTGCATAAATCTTGCATTGCCGTATTGGCTGAGATATTATCAGATGTTATCACATCATCACATAATTAGATTTCTGAGGAACTTCGGTGGTATACTGTATGTTAGGATAAGAGATTTTTTTCTTCCAAACCTCAGCAGGCCTAAACTCAACCTCATGTCGTTCTGCTGTCAATAATGCTCATCCACTGAAATTATAAAGATTGTAACATGTTTTCCCTATTGACCTGCCAACAGTTTACTGTGAGATAAAAGATGGATCCGGAGATGTCGAAACAGAAGCGAGTGTCACTGATGAACCAATTCGTGAGTGATATATTGATCTATAATGCAAAATCCTTACTAAAGTCTAATCAGCTAAAACATTAAAAGCACTAATGGAGCAAAGAACAAATAACATTGATTATCTGGTTCCTTCTATATATTAGGCGATAAGTTTACAATCTATTCTAGTAGTGGACTTGCTGGATGTGGCAGAAATGTTCAGAAGCAAAGACTTGAGCCACTTAAACAAGGCAACCCTCAGCAGTGCTCTGAGGAGGGACAAACCACCAACTGATAACAGGGTGTTGGCACCCAATGATACCCAATAGCTACGGATCCTAAACAGTCTGCTCCAAATGGACAGAATAGCGACAGTGGTATAAGTCACAAAAATTTTTCAGTGCTGGTTATATGAGGAATGTGACACAACACAGTGCAGGGCCCCCTACTGAGTATTCGGCTGCCTAGTGGCAGACGATCGGGGTGCTCACCATGCCAACCCCTGTACCCCACCTGCAATGGGCACAAGAATGTCAGAACTGGACCTAGGAGCAATTAAGAAGGTGGTCTTGAGATCACATGGATGGTCGAGTATGCGGGCACTGTTTACTTGGGGAAACAATGGCACCAGGATCCACTGTGGGAAGAAGATGAGCCGGTAAAGGGGGTCTGATGCTCTGGGTAATGTTCAGATGGGAAACCCTGGGTCTGGGCCTTCATGCGGACATTAAGTTGACACATAAGACTGACCTAAATGACATTACGGACTCGGTGGTTGTAATGTTTTGGCTGATATGTGTGTGTATGTGTGTGTACTGCAGTTTTTTAAAACCACGTTAAATTGCACATTCCGCTGTTTATACATGCAGTGGCCACAGGACACACTCCCACAGTGACCACTTTACCAGATGTTACCACAAGTGAAATCACAGGTAAAACCTAAAACCTCTGCACGTTCATTATAACATGTTACAGTGTCTCCATAGTTTAGGACATTCATACTTTATATCTAATTCAGATCTTAATGCAGATTATCTGAGGTGTGTTTTCTCAGTTTCGCTCTGTGTGTGGGTTTGTGCATTTGCACCGTGAGCGTCTTGGCCTGATTTAACCTTTTAATTATAGTGGATGTGTCACACGGGGGTGCCCCTGATCTGCTCACACTCCACAGGTCCAAATCCTCCTTGCAAAATAGGACATGGAACATAAGGAACTGGAACAGAACCGGGACCTTTAAGCTGGCCTTGCTCTTAACCGAGGGGATGTCTTGGAAGGCAAATATGTAAGGTGACTCAAACCTCATTACGCAGGAGGTTGTCCAGATTGCAAGGCAGCAGCTTATTTGTTATGCCAGGTTATAGGTCCTGGTTTTGTTTGCATTCCACCTTGTTAGAGGTCCTGTTTTTAGCTCCAGTCTGGTCTGTTTAAAGGTCCTGGTTCTCTCTATGGTATGCTGGGTTTAAAAGTCCTGGTTCTGTGTTCAGTCTGCCTTGTTAAATATCTTGGTTTGGCCTGTGTACCGCTGGGTTAAAAGTCCTGGTTCTGTCCGTGTACCGCTGGGTTAAAAGTCCTGGTTCTGTCTGTGTTCTGCTTAGTTTACAAGTCATAGTTATGTCTGTGGTATGTTGGGTTTAAAGGTCCTGGTTATGTTTGTGTTCTGCTGGGTTTAATGGTCCTGGTTCTGGCTGTGTTCTGTTGGGTTAAAAAGCCTGGTTCTGTCTGTAGTCCACAGGATAAAGATCCTTGTCTGCATTTTCCCTGGATAAAGGTCCTTGTTTTGTTCAAGCTTCTGTTCCACCTTGTCAGGGGCCTTCCAAATCTCAGATTTACTGGCTATAATCCTAACCCTAACAATAAAAAGGTCTAACTGAAATGAACTGAAAACATTTTTAAAGAAGAACATGATGTCATTAGATTGTGGATTTTCCTGAGTGTGAACATTCTGCATCCCTGTTCCTTTTAGAATATAATTTTCTTACTCCTAACCTAACTATCAAATCTAACTATAATTTTATTTATAATTTAATTTTAAATTTAATTTTAATTATTAATCATAATACCTAACACAAAGGCCTAACCCTACCACTTACCCTTGCCCTAACCCTATCCCTACCCCTAACCCTAGCCCTATCCCTATCCCTATCCCTAACCTTACCCCTACCCCTAACCCTAACCTTACCCCTACCCCTAGCCATAATCCTAAACCTAACCATTGTCCTAGTCCTGACCCTAGCCCTAACACTAACTCTAACCCTAGCCTTATCCCTAGGCCTAGCCCTAACCCTAGCCCTAATCCTAACCCTACTCCAACAATAACCCTACCCCTAGCCCTAACCCTATCCCTAACCTTAGTCCTAATCCTTAAAAATATATCAATCCTGCCCAGAAGAAGGAAACAGATGTAGCCAGTGCAATTAAAGCCCATTAAAGGGTCTTCTTATTAAACATATTAACTTCTAAAACCTAACCCTAACCCTAACCCTAGCCATAACCCTAGTCCAAATCCTAGCCCTAACCCTAGCCCTAACCCCTACCCCTAGCTCTAGCCACAATTATTCATTATTGGTGTACTTATATTTTTATGACATTATTATTATTATTATTATTATTATTATATTATGTGCCATTATTGTAAACATTTTATTTATGATTGTTACTATTTCCGGTATTATTATAATAATCATTATTGTTTATTATTATTGCCATTATTACTGTAATACCATTGCTGCTGCATACTTGTAGCTCAGTGGGTAGAATCAGCCCCTAGAAACACCAGTACCAGGGCTCCTGGGTTCAGTCCTGGGTGAGACTCTGATGACCCTAACCTTAGTCCTAACCCTAGCTCTAACCCTAGTCCTAGCACTAGCCCTAATCCTAGCACTAGCCCTAGCCCTAACCCTAGCACTAACCCTAGCCCTAACCCTAGCCCTTGTCCTAACCCTAGCCCTAACCCTAGCACTAACCCTAGCCCTAACCCTAACCTTAGCCCTAACCCTAACCCTAACCCTAGTCCAAATCCTAGCCCTAACCCTAGCCCAAACCCTAGCCCTAACCCTAGCCCTAGTCCAAACCCTAGTCCTAACCCTAGTCCAAACCCTAGCCCTAGCCCTAACCCTAGTCCTAACCCTAGCCCTAGCCCTAGTCCTAACCCTAAAAACCCAACCCCTAATCCCAACCCCTTCACCCTATCTTAAACTTATTAATTCCTCTAATCCCTAACCCTTACCCCTAATCCTAATCCCTAACCCTAAACATAACCTTCAACCTAACCCAACTAAGTCCCTCAACCTACCCCTAACCCCTAACCCTAACCCAACCTCCCCCCAAACCCAACCCCTAATCCCAACCCCTTCACCCTATCTTAAAATCTCCCCGAAAACCCAAACCTAGTCCCTAACCTTACCCGCCTCTAACCGATACCTAACCTAACCCTAACCTAGCCCCTTAACTAACTCCACTTAACCCCTATCTGTTATAAACTACTCAACTCAACTCTTAACTTACCCCAACTAACCTTCATAACTAAATTTAAGCCTAAAGATAAAACCCCCTATCCCAGTTCACAAAACCCAATTTATTAAACCAACCCTCCAACCGTAACTCATAATACAACCTCTAACCCACCCGCCTCAATCCTCATCCTAACCCACTGTGAAAAATCAAATTAACATACTTCCTCTTATTCTTTGCAACAATCAGTCTCTACTCGATTCCCTGTAGTGGATGCCTCTGATCATCCTGGGACCTGAAAAATAAAGAAATACAGGTTCAAGATACACGGAATTAATGTACCTAAGAGACCTCTACAGTCATTCCAACCCAATGAGCCCGTGGCATGTACAGAGGACTCTGAGTCCGGACAAACTTTAATAAAAGTTTTTTATGTCCCTACACCTAGCCCTAACCCTAGCCCTACCCTGCCCTACACCCTAGTCCTAAACCCCCTAACCCTAAGCCCTAACCCTATTCCCTAACCCTAGTCCTAACCCTAAGCCCAACCCTAAGTCCCTAGCACTAGCCCTAACCTAACCCTAGCCCTATAACCTTAACCCTAGCCTACTAACCCTATTCCTAACCCTAGTCCTAACCTAGCCCTAACCTTAACTTAACCCTATCCAAACCTTAGCCCTAGCCCTACCCTGTCCAAACCCTACCCTAGCCCTAGCCCTAACCCTAGCCCTCAACCCTAGTCCCTAACCCTAGTCCTAACCCTAAGCCTTACCTTAACCCTCGTCCTAAACCCTAGTCCCTAACCCTAGCTCTAACCCAACCCTAGCCCTAAGTCCAAACCCTAGCCTAACCCTAGCCCAACCTTAACAGTAACCCTAGCCCTAAACGCAACCCTAGCCCTAACCTAACCCTAGCCCTAACCTAGTCCTAACCCTAGCCTGCCCTAACCCTAACCCTAAGCCCTAACCCTACCCTAGTCCAAACCCTAGCCCTAACCCGAACCCTAGTCCGAACCCTATCCCAACCCGCAACCCTGTCCAAACCCCTACCCTACCCTAGCCCTAGCCCTAACCCTAGTCCCACCCTATCCCCTAACCCTAGCCCACACCCGAGTCCTAGCAACTAGCCCTAAACCCTAACCCTGCCTAACCTACCCTAGCCCTAACCTACCGCCTAGTCCTAACCCTATCCCTAACCTTACCCTAGTCCCCACCTTAAGCCCTAGCCTCTAACCCCTATCCATACCCTACCCTAGCCTAACCCTAGCCCTAACCCTAGTCCTAACCTTAACCCTAGCCCTAACCCTAGTCCTAACCCTAGGCGCTAACCCTAGCCCTAACCTTACCCCTAGTCCTAACCCTAGCCCTAACCCTAGCCTAGTTCCCAACCTAGCCCTAACCCTAGTCCTAACCCTACCTTAGCCCTAACCCTAACCTATCCCTATATACCCTAGCCCTAGTCCCCCCAAACCCTAGCCCTAACCCGAACCCTAGTCCCGAACACAAGCCCTAACCCTACCCTAGTCCCAAACCTAACCCTAACCCTAGCCCTAGCCCTAACCCTAGTTCCCAACCCTAGTCCCTACTCCTAGCCCACACCCAGTCCTAGCACAGCCCTAGCCCCTAACCCTAGCCCTAACCCTAACCCTAGCCCCTAACCCTAGTCCCTAACCAACCCTAGTCCTAACCCTAGCCCTAACCCTTAACCTAGTCCAAACCTTAAGCCCTAGCCCTAACCCTAGTCCAAACCCTAACCCCTAGAGCCCTAGCCCAACCTAGTCCTAACCCTATCCCTAAACCTTAAACCCTAAAGCCCTAACCCTCGTCCTAACCCTAGTCTAACCCTAGCCTAACCTTAACCCTTGTCCCTAACCCTAGCCCTAGCCCTAGCCCTAACCTTAACATTAACCCTAGCCCCTCACCCTAGCCCTAGTCCAAACCCTAGCCTAACCCTAACCCTAGTCCTAACCCTAGCCCTAACCCTAGCCCTAACCCTACCCTAGTCCCAAACCCTAGTCCAAACCTAGCCCTAACCCTAGCCCTAGCCCTAACCTTAACATAACCCTACCCTAACCCCTACCCTAACCTAAACCCTAGCCCTACCCATCCTAACCCTAGCCTTGCCCTAACCCTAACCCCTAGCCCCTAACCCTAGCCCTAGTCCAAACCTAGCCCTAACCCTAACCTAGCCCGACACCCTAGCCCCTAACCCTAACCCTAGGCCAAACCTAACCCTAACCCTACCCTAGCCCTAACCCTAGTCCCAAACCCAGTCCTAACCCTAGCCCAAACCCTATCCTAAGCACTAGCCCTACCCTAAACCCTAGCCCTAACCTTAACCTAGCCCTACCCTAGTCCTAACCTTAGTCCTAACCCTAGCCCTAACCTTTAACCCTAGTCAAACCTTAGCCCGAGGCCTAACACCTAGTCCCAACCCTAACCCTAGCCCTAACCCTAGCCCTAAAACCCTATCCCTAGCCCTAACCCAGTCCTAACCCAGTCCGAACCCTAGCCTAAGCCTTAACCTTAACCCTAGTCCTAACTAACCCTACCCCTATTCCAAACCCTAGCCCTAACCTAGTCCTAACCCTAGCTTGCCCTAACCCTAACCCTACCCTAACCCTAGCCCTAGTCCAAACCTAGCCTAACCCTAAACCCCTAGACCGAACCATAGCCTAACCCCTAACCCTAGTCCAAACCCTACCCTAACCCTAGCCCTAGCCCTAACCCTAGTCCCCAAACCCTAGTCCTAACCCTAGCCCAAACCCTAGTCCTAGCACTAAGCCCTAACCCTAACCCTACCCTACCTTAACCCTAGCCTCTAACCCTAGTCCTAACCCTATTCCTACCCTAGCCCTAAACCTTAACCCCTAGTCCAAACCTTAGCCCTAGCCCTAACCCTAGTCCAAACCCTAACCCTAGCCCTAGCCCTAACCCTAGCCCTAACCCTAGTCCTAACCTTAACCCTAGACCTAACCCTAGTCCTAACCCTAGTCCTAACCCTAGCCCTAACCTTAACCCTAGTCCTAAACCTAGCCCTAGCCCTAACCTTAACAGTAACCCTAGCCCTAACCCTAGCCCTAGTCCAAACCCTAGCCCTAACCCTAACCCTAGTCCTAACCCTAGCCCTAACCCTAGCCCTAGTCCAAACCCTAACACTAACCCTAGCCCTAGTCCGAACCCTAGTCCGAACCCTAGCCCTAACCCTAGCCATAACCCTACCTCTAATCTCTACCACTAGATCTAGCCACAATTATTTATTATTGGTGTACTTATATTTTTAAAACATTATTATTATTATTATTATTATTATTATTATTATTATTATATTATGTGCCATTATTGTAAACATTTTATTTATGATTGTTATTATTTCCGGTATTATTATAATAATCATTATTGTTTATTATTATTGCCATTATTACTGTATTACCATTGCTGCTGCATACTTGGGTAGAATGGTTAGAATGGGTAGAATCAGCCCCTAGAAACACCAGTACCAGGGCTCCTGTGTTCAGTCCTGGGTGAGACTCTGATGAGTCACTGATATATTTTAATGGATAAGATTACTTCCCACTGATTATCAAGTCCTGGCCTGTTGTATTAACCACATGCCAAGATATATAGCGAAACTATTATGAAGTTTTACAGAGTATAGATTTTATCACATGCGGTGAAAAGCATGAGAGGCTGAGACTCTCTTAAACTGTTCAGAATAATAATGGATTGTGTGTAGAATCAACCTGGGAAAAAAACATGACAAGTAACTTAGCATAAGAATAGCAATACAAACCTTTTAAACCTCTCACAGTGTTAAAGTATTTTCTGAATAATGCTGTTTATAGTTTATTACCAGGGGGAGCAGGATGAAAACGTCGAAGCACAGCAACAGATTACTTTAGAGCATGCAGGTGAGTGGGTTTATTACACAGATCTGTTAACTGGGTTATTTTGGGTTACCTTAGTGAAACAAATCTGTGTGTCTAAAGTTTGGAGTTGCATTTCCAGTGTGTGATGCAAGATATCCCCTTGCTCAAGCACTGTTCCGTCATGTTAAAGGTCACATTCTGAGTCAGAGACTGTGCTTCTGAGTTTCCGAGTTCCACGGGTCATGAGGGGTGTCCCCATGTGACAATATTTGAATAGACCATGACCCTATAGGACTTTTTCAGTCCCAGAGGAGAATGGGTTCCCCATTTAAGTCCTTACAGGGCTTCTTCCTCCTGTGTCTCAGGGAGTTTTTCCTTGCCGTTGTGCTCTGCTGCGGTTGAACATTTGGGGTGTAGACGCTGTCTTTTATATAGCAGGTTTGTCGGAATGTCTAGTAAATTAAGAAATTAGAAAATAATGGAATGGCTCTTGAACCATGGACACTTCAACCAAGAGGATATGATTTGTGGAAATTGATGCGAAAGCCTAAAACGATTGTCCAACAGAATCTTAAGAAAGTATTCCTAAGCTCTTAAGTTCAGTCACGCTGGTGCAGTCACACAACTAAATTTCATATAGGAAGAAGCTGATTATCTACAAGATCAACAAATTTTAATGAAAAAACGTTTAATAATAAAGAGCTACCCCCTTAATTACACCAAAATAAGTGCCAACTGAGCTCATAATCGACAACTAAGCTCTTAATTGATAACTGAGCTCATAATCGTTTTTGATGAAGGGTCCCAGTGGTGATGGACTTGCGTATTAGACCTCTGCATCCACGAGCAAAATACAACCGACAGGTCTTATCATCATTTCAATTTTCGCACAACTAACTTGTTTGCTTTGTTGTCATTTTGCAGCCACGTTGATGCAGACGAAAAACACAACGCATACAAAACCGCAAAACACCACCACAGGTAACTAAATCACACGATTAAGTTAGTGCATTCACGTTTTAAATATTTATTTTACGTAAAACCTCAACGATAATCACACAGGGTGTGATCGCATTTCACTAGTGAACAATGTTTAACAAAAGAGATGATGCAAAATATAATTCATAAGTCAAGATACAGTACTTTGCAAAAGTCTTAGGCCACCATTCGATTTGTTGTTTTAGCATTGTGACTACCATCCTGACCCAATGTTGTAAAACTACAACAAAGACATAACAAGCTGAAAATCTAAGTTGGTGCATGCATTCAACAATATTTCAGTAATTACATGTTCCAGACATTCTAATAATTGCAAAAAAAATAATTTAGGGATTTTACTTACTTCAGTGTTGAGATATCCACTTCAGTGAAAGAAGGAGATGTGCATCCAGAAAACTTCACAAGTTGTATGGCTTCATGGCCTGATGGTCAGACCTATTTACACATTTACCATCCAATGGCATTGGAAGGCTAAACAATGAGAGCTAATGACTGTAAATATGGTCTTACAGAAAAAAAAAAACATTTGCAGGTTTGTTTTTTGTACAGCTAAAAGTGATGTTGTAATTTTGCAACCGGGGGTCTTACAGGGTTAAATCTTTCTGAGCTTTAACCTGTCTTAGCCTTTTCACCCTGTTCCCCTTTGTGTGGTTTCTTGGCTTCTACCCTTCCAAAAAGACCATTCCTGATTAAGCATCTTCGGACCATAGAAGGGTCTGAATCTGCCAGATGCTGCTACTGACCAAGTGTAAGGGGAGATCCCACTAAATACTTACCACTGTAGCCTACAGAAGCTGTTTTCTAATACTGCATACAAGTTCCCAGTATTTTCTGGCTGTATGCTCATAAAAAGACAGAGAAAGAATTATATATGGTCATTATAGTGTTGCTAAAACAATTGTATATCTAATCTAGTGAAGGTCTAAGACTTTTGCACACTTCTGTATGTTAATGTGATGCGATGTGATCTACATTACTTACAGCGTGTTGCAATGATTTTTAGATGTTTTTATTCATGTTTTTAGGTGTCAAGGTCAACACTGTACCTGAAATCTCTGGAAATGCCACTAAAAATGGAACTAAAGGTAAAGTGCTCTATATTAACTGCACAATTCTTTGACAGCGTGGCGCTCGCTAGCCCATCAATCCAGTGTTCGAGGCTGGACGAGAGCCCATTGTCATGAATTCATGAATGACTGCACCTGCTAGATATAAGCACACGTAAATAGCAACAGAAGACGGAATTAAGGACTAAATCTGCGTCTTATTGTGTTTTTATTGGGTTTTCAGTTTTAAGGGTGAATGTTGGACTCTCTGGAAACACCACTACCAATGGAACCAGAGGTAAAGTACACTTCATAAAGGATTAACCCTTTTACGTTGCAGAAGATTAAGGAAAAAATATAAAATGTGTGTGTGTTTTGAGTAGGCTAGATTGAGCTAGGACAGCAGTTGACAACCTGTGGCCCAACAAACACAGAATTGCAGGCCAAACCTCCATGAGCTCTCCTCCTTTTTACCTCCAGAGACGAGACTCTTTGACCTCTGCAGCCAGTTTCCTAATATATTACCCTTTTTACACAATAACAACAAATTTAGACTTATTCCAAATCTTAAACAGCACTAACATGGGCTTATAGCCATACTGCTTCACTTCTCGGTCAATATTGGAAGCTAAGCAGGGTCAGCCCTGGTCAGTACATGGATGGGAGACCACCCCAAGTGCTATAAACTTTTCGTGCCCTTTATTCAAAAGAAGGACCGCTGCCGAGCTCCTTAATGGACTGCCACACCCTGGCATACTCTAGAACACCCCAGTGTGTGTCATTTAGACATCGTTCACTTTAGACAGTGAGTTTTGAAACTTTTCTGCAGTTACGCCAATGCCTTCAAACGAAGAGGCTGGAGGAAAGGGAGAGGTAAAGAACGAGCCGACAGATGAAGAGGACAACTGGTCCATCATCATCATCATTGCAGTGTGTGTGATCGTGGGACTGCTCCTGATGGCCGCAGTGGCTGCCGGAGTCCTCATAAAACGCAGGAGGAGGAAAAAAAATGCAGCCGGTGAGTGCAGAATGGTGAAATCCGTTCAGTCCTGTAAGATCTGAACGCTGCAGGTGTTCATTCTGTGATGATTTTGTTAATGAAACAATATGAGGGTTCATTTATCACTGAGTGTGAGTTAATGACCACAGGGCTTAAACCTACATGGCGGCTGGAACTGCTAATGACTCTAAAGCTGCGGAAGATATCACCTGCATTTAATTTGTTCCGTCTGTGTTAAAATGAAAAGCAGTTTTCACTGCTTGACGTCGAGTGTACAGCCCTGCAGACTGAGCCTTGTGGGTCACATGACCCTAACCTTACCTGGTCTTTTTGGCACCTGATCCTTCCTGGTCATTAGGGGCAACTATCTTTATCTGGTTATTGTGGGTATCTAACCTTCACTGTTTTTTTGGCACCAGTTCATAATCTTCTAATTGTACTCGGTCACTGCAGGCATCCATCTTTACCTGGTCTTTTACCTGGGTGCTCATATATAGAGATGTTTACCACATTGGTAATTAAATTATAAAGATAAAGCCAGTTAAACAGTTATTATAACCCTGAACTTCCTTGTCAGTCGGATGGTTAATAAGATCTCCTGTCACATAATAGATCTGACTCGTCTGATTTATATTTGAGGACCTGAGCATGACGTAATAATGTCATCTATTATATTCAGTAACCTGCAGCACTGTGAGCTCTTAGTACAAGTTAATCTGGAAGTGTTGTCTCCACTGGTCTGTGTAAGTTTAAAACGCTTTTTGCAGACTGTTTTTTGTGTTCATGGACTTAAAATAACTCAATATTTCACTTCTTGAGTGTACTTTCTCTACAGACCGTGGATGGTCGGTAGCCATTAACTCTTCTGATTCGCTGTGAAGGCGAGCGCTGCGTGCATATACTGCCCCCTGTGGCACATAGACGCAATTTGCAGAAATAAATGCAAAATTCGTTCAGAAATGCAGCTCTTCTTAAAACGCGGTCATTCTTAATGTACTACTTCTAATCAAATGAGGTATCTTACCGTTTTCAATGGCAAGCCAAGGATACTTTTCTAGTGCAACGCTATGGGCACCTATCTTTACCTGGTCATTATGAGCACTTTATCCTTCCTGGTCATTATGGGCACCTAAACTTACCTGGACCTTATTGGCACCTGAAGCTTTCTGGTCATTATGGGCACCTAAACTTACCTGGACCTTATTGGCACCTGAAGCTTCCTGGTCATTATGGGCACCTAAACTTACCTGGACCTTATTGGCACATGAAGCTTCCTGGTCATTAGACTAATGGTAATCTGCAAAACTGCTGCATGTTAATGAAATCGTGGGGAAGCCAGGTTTATTGTGTAGTCTTAAGGAAAGGGAAATTGGAAACACGACAAAAACTCTAACAGTTTATTGTCCCTTTCAGGCACTATGGAGGAAGATCCATATCTGGATGGCGCAGATGGCGAGAAAGTGCCGATGTGAGTAAGAAACGTTACAGTACAGCAAACATAACACTGCATAAAGAGCATGGCAGATCATAGTAGCTGCTTCTTAATTCTTTTATTTGAGCTAGGGCATCTTGATGACTAGAAGGCATTTTTTACAGAATTGATATTAAAGTGAAAATCCAGTGGCTTACTGATTTTTTATTAGTATTAGAACAGTAACCAAAAAAGAATGCAAATAAAAATGTGAAGAATGAAGGAAAAAAGCTGGTTTCATATATTTGTTCATTTGTTTTGATTTATACCCATTTAATCCAATTCAGGGTCACGAGGACCTTGGAACTTACCGGCAGGAAGGCTAGAAAGCAGGATAAAGCCCTAGACAGTGCCCCAGTCCATCTCAGGACAAAGGCACATGGATATTTTTGGTCTTTTTCTGACCATTCTCTGTAAACCCCAGAGACGGTTCTGTGTGGGGAAAATCCCAGTAGATCAGCAGTTTCTGAAATAGTCAGACCAGCCCGTCTAGTACTAACAACCATGCCATGTTTACAGTCACTTAAATCACCTTTCTTCTCCATTCTGATGCTTGGTTTGATTCAGCAGCTCGTCTTGATCATGTCTACAAGCCTAAACACATTGTCATGTGACTGGTTGATGATTAGATATTTGCATTAATGAGCGGTTGAACAGGTGTACCTAATAAAGTGAGACAGAAATCACAAATAACATGTAAACTGTACAGAAACCAGCAGTGAAGCTAACAGTCTGAAACGGAAGTGGTTTATGAAAAGATCATAAATAAAGTTAAAGTTCCCCTTTTCACACCGCTTATGAACCCATCATGGCTGCGGGGTCTTTGGTGCCTAACCCAGAATTACAGGAGGCTCCCGAACGTGCACCTGATGTTCATCTCTAAAATCTAGCCTGAGAAATCGCTATCAGTGTCTGGAGCCTGAAACCAGTCCTTCCCATGGCTGGGTAGAGGCAGTTGTTCTCTTGTGTGTGGTTCTAGCCAAAATCCCCCTCTGCAGCACTGAAAGATGAGGTAACTAAGCAACATGACTCAGTTTAGATCACACTGGTAAACAGGAAGTAAACACAAGGCAAAAAGGAAGCCACGGTGACAAAACGTTTCTGTTTTTGTTCCCTTCAAACGCTGGCATTGTGACGATTAGGAAAGAAGGGCCACATTTCCTAATAAATGAACGTGGGTGTGACTGTGTGGCTTTGCGTTGTGAAAGGTTCTCTCCTGAACATTACAGCAGGTTTTAAACGTCAGCTGCCTAAAACCACACGCCCACTGGCTTACAAAATGTGTACGTGTGTTATCAGGCCCATGTTTGAAGAAGACGTGCCCTCGGTCCTGGAGTTGGAGATGGAGGATTTTGAGAAGTGGATGATAAAAGGTTGGTCCACGTATGACTTTTTCTCATAGTGTCGTTTTGTTCTTATTTACACACTATGTTCTTAAATATGCTGTCTTACAGAAAAGACAAGATGAACAGCCATGCGTACCAGGGATAAGACAGAGACTCGAGTCTCAGATCATTGACTCGAGAATGGACTTGGACTCGTATGCTAGAAACTTGACCTTATACTTGCACGTTAGAGATTCAAAACTAGACTTGCAGGCCAGGAGACTCGAGGAGGAGGAGACTTCCAGGAGACTCAAGACTTGACTTTGACTCTTAAGCCATTGACTCAAGACTTGACTCAGCCTCACACACTAGAGACTGAAGACTCGAATTTGACTCACCCATGAGGCAACTTCCACTCTCCAGCCAGAGATTCGAGACTCAACTGGCATTTACACATCAGAGACTCAAAGCTCAACTTTGACCCACATGCCAGAGTTTTGACTCTCATGCCTTAGACTATAGACTTGACTTGGACTCACACACCAGGGTAACGACACTCAACTTGGACTCACATGCCAGAGACTTGAGACACGACTTCGACTCTCAAGTTATAAATTCAAGACTCAACTTTGACTCACACACCTTAGACTCGAGACTCGATTTGCACTTACGCTCCAGAGATTCAAGACTTCACTCGTACTTGCATGCCACAGACTTTAGACTCAAAACATACTCGCATGCCAGAGACTTAATACTTGTCTTGGACTCTCAAGATTCAAGACTCCACTCAGGCTGACTCACCTGAGATTCGAGACTCAAATTCTATTGCCATGGACTCACAAACCATAGACTTTAGACTCAACCTGGACTCTGACATTAAATATTTGATACTTAACTTTGAGTTGGTACTCGTTTGATACTCGACTTGGTCTCACACGCCAGAGATTTGAAAGTCAAACTTTCTTGAAGTGACTATTAAACAACTCTTAATATGGACTTGGACTCAACACTTTCCTCTATTTATTTTCATTCATATTCATACTCATTTCGCAGCATCACCAGCCTCAGAGTTTTCATAGTTATTAAAGCTTAGTTCCTAACGTCCAGCTTGAACCCCTACTTAAAGGTCTGTTTGTAAAGGGGTCACGATGAGTGATTATAAAGTACCGTTATATGAAATTAAAATTGCAACCAGCAGGTGGCGCCACCGTATCACAATTCCATAAAAATTCCCCTTCGCTTTCTGTTATCGATTATATGTAATTTAAGTAAATTAAGTGCTCTGGTCATGCACTTACTCACATTTAATCAACGTTAAATGTTATCTAATGTATTCTTAGATGATTATTCATTAAAATAGTGGAATGTCTATTGAGAAAATGTTTGGCTAAAGCATTTCAATATTTTTTCTTTCAAATAACTGATTACCCTGCTAATGACAGGCTAGCGTTTACTATGCTAGCGTATGTTGTGTTTTGGATGCTGGTCAATCAGCAAGACCCTAAGATTTCAATGTACCATAAGCAGATCTGGTGCTGGTTTAAATTGGTCAACTGGCATGGTCCTTCTGGTATTGCTGGTTGACGAGCATTCCAGTGTCCAAAGCACTAAATATGCTGGTGTTTGTTTGTTTATTTAGAGTGACCATGCAATGCCTTCAGCCCCAGTTTGGGCGTCAAACATGTTCGATTTGAATGGGAATAAAATGCATCGACTTTTTTATTTTTATAAATACAGTGTTGAATCATGTTTTTGTCTGTAGATGGCGGCGTCAGTACAGATCCTAAGCAAAAGCACCTCTGACAAGCACATTTCCGTGAGTACAGCGTTATTATTATTGATTAGAAACTGATAATTAATAGTTTTAAGAGTGTGGGAGAAGGTTAAGTTTCATTTTTATCTTGTTTCGGCTCTTAGTGCTGAAGTACTACAATAAAACGAGAGATGAGAAGAGTAAACTCAATTATCCAACTAAATATACAAGAGTTATACAGTACATGTACGCTAACACAATCCTGTAATATTGCTACTAATTTTATTTATTTTATTTTTATTTTTTCACTTTTTAATGCATGTTCTATGGTCCCCATCTGCGCATTTGTAAGCATGCCCTGGACGGGATGTCAGTCCATCACAGGAATATCTAAGATAATTTTGAAATACTGTATTATAAATACTGTTTAAATACTGGTGCTCTGGTGGCACAGTGGCACTTCAATAGCACATAACCATGGTGACTCAGGGTGTTACAAATGCAATCCTGGCCATGTCTGAAGGAGGAAGAGCCCAGATGGGAAGATCATCCTTCAGTGCTTCAACGACGACCCCTGCTGATGAACTAGCGTCCCATCCAGGGTGTGCTTTCGCTCGCATCTGATAAAGCCCAGGGTGGGATGTTTATAGAGAATAAAAATCAGTCTATAGCAAATTTACTGCTGTGAGCGATTGGGTAAATTTCTAAAATCGTTTACTGGAGAGAGAGAGAGTGTGTGTGTGTGTGTGTGTGTGTGTGTGTGTGTGTGAGTGTGTGTGTGTGTGTGTGTGTGTGCACGCGCTTCTTCTTTATCTGTTCTCCTCTTGTGCTGCAGGTAATTGCTGTGAGCTGGAGTGAGGGATGAAACGTTCTATCACTGCAGAAGCACCTTTCCTGTACTGTAATCATCCACTGCAAGCACACACACACACACACACACACACACACACACACAAACACACATTTCTTGATGATCAAACATCACCATTACAGGTAGATTTATATTACAGTTTTATTAAAAAGAGGAACATATGCATACTTTTATTCTCCATTGACCACGTGTGTATAAAAGAACCTGTGCTGGACTTGTCTGCTGAGAACACACACTCTCACGCACACACTCTCACTGTGTTTTATCATATGGATTCTTATGAGACTTATGAACCTGTAGGAAGCTTGTAAGGAACAGATTTTTATATGACAAAAAAAAAACTCTGTTTGAACTCAACTGAACATTTACATTTATTCTTACATAAACCTCTATTTATTTAGTGATTTGTTTATTTCATGTTAAAATATAGGCTATGATTTGTCCATGGATATTGTATGTAGACACACAGAGACTTCCGGACCACGTTCCTGATCCGAATCCAGGCAGGAAGACAGCAAAATAAGACTGGGAAAACTACAAGATATAAGAACTAGGAAACGACTCATGAAATCAGGAACAAACTAGAATATACAGACGCTCGGAATCAGGAATTAGGAGAATTAGGGACACTAGACTAGACACTAGACACTGGGAAAACTGGAAACCAGGAAAAGTATGTACAAGCAAATGAGAAAATGGAACCCTGGGACAACTACTAGTTTCTGAAGTTATTAAAAGTTTAAGAGACTAAAAAAACTAGGGCTTAGGAAGAAGTTGCTCAAAGCTTTGAAAACAAGGAGTGACTGGGACATCTCTGAGGAAAACTATGGAAACTGGGAATGTGAAACAGGAACTAGGAAAACTGTGGAAAATTACTGTACAAAGTGCTAGAAAAAATTAGGAAAATTAGGTACTAGGAAACCTAGGTAGTAAAATTAGGAAAATTGGGAACTACAAAAACTAAGAATTAGAGGGGAATTGGGAACTATGAAAACTAGGAACTAGTAGATTTAGGTACTAAGTGCTAAGAAAACTAGAAGACCTAGAAACTAAGAGCTAATGAAATTGGGAATTACAGACATTAGGAATTAGAGAGCCCAGGTGATATTAGCTAGGAAAACTGAGAACTAGGAACTCTAGATACTAAAACTAGGAACTATTCGACCTAGATACTTCAAGCCAAGAAAATTAGAAATTAGGAAAATTAGTAATAAAGGTACAAAGATATTAAGATCTAGGAAAACTAAGACTGAAACCCTAGGGACTAAGAGCTAGCTAAAGTGGGGAGTGAGAACATTGTGAATTGGTAGACCTAGATACTAACAGCTAGGAAACCTGGAACATTGGAAAACTAGGAACTAGGAGATCTAGGTACTAAGAATTAAGCACATTTGTACATAGGAAAAGTAAGAGATGTAGATGCCAGAAGGTAGTAAATACCAGGATCTAGGAAATCTAGGAATAAGAAAACCTGAGTACTAAGAGCTAGGAAAACTGGGAACTAAGACAACTAGCAATTAGTAGATCCCATGAGAAAATCGGGATTCTAGGAAAACTAGGTAGTAGGAGGTCTAAGTACTAACAGCTAAGAACTAGGAGAACTACAAACTAAGAAGCCTGTGAACCAGGGAAAGTAGGAGCTATGCGTTATGAGCTGTGTATTACGAGGTCTAACAGACCCCCAACAAAGAAAGCCACGGAAGCTTGGAACTAAAAAAACTAGGTGAATTAGGTACTATGACCTGGGAAAACTTGGAACTAGAAAAAACTAGGAACTCAGAGATCTAGGTACTAATATCTAGGAAAACTGAGTTTTGGGTAAACTAGGAACATGAAAACCAAGGGACTACGAGTGGGCAAATTGTAAAATTGGAACATAAGTAAATAGTGGTAGCCTAGCGGTTAAGGTACTGGTCTGTCGACCAGAAGGTCCAGGGTTCAAATCCTGTTTCTGCCAAGCTGCCACTGTTGGGTCCTTGAGCAAGACCCTTAACCCACAATTGCTTGGATTGTAAGATTGGCAGATATGAAACTCATATAGTAAGAGCAAGGAAAACTGAGGACTAGGAAAACCTGGACACCTGGATACCAGAGGCTAGAGTTAATTGGTAATTAGGAAATCAGAGTGGTAGGAGTTAAGAAAACTGGGAACTTGGAGATGCTGAGATGTAGGCAAATTTGGAAATAAGAGCACTGGGAAAAGTATAATTATTAGACTTTGGTACTGAGAACTCAGATCTAGGAGGCGGTTCCACTTGAAATACCAATGAGGGTATAAATCAAGAGACTGATGGGATAACAAGAAACATATGAGAATTATTAACAACCATGACATCAGGGCATCACAAACAGGAAACAACTCCATCATAGGAAAATGTGGAGCCAAAAAAGAGTATGGTAAGCCAACAGGGACAGAATTAAAACATACAGCAGTGAGGTTATAGGGTCACACAGGGAACAATTGTCAATCATCAAGAGTTTTGTGGAAAGGAAGTAAGAGTCCGAAGCTTTTCATTTGGAGGAATTAATACTCCAAAGTGTTATTACAATCACGTCCACATTTCCTGCTTCACCTTCATGTTTGTTTTTGCTTGTGTGTTATTTTTTACAAACCTCCGAACCTCGTCAGTGTTTAGATTTCTAAATGGTACCAGACAGGGTTCAGTTCTTCTGAAATGTAACTGTGTTTCAGTATTTAAGGTGAGGATAACAGAGTCCTTTGTAAATATAGAGAACCTATTTTGGAAATGTTTTGTGTTTTATGACATGAGCTGTGTGATATTTTTTTTATTTGAATCGTTTGTTTCTGTTTCCTCAAAGCTCTGATCTTGAGTTTTACTGGTTCAAAATGATTTTCCTGTGCTGAAATATTTCTGATTAAAAACATCAAATTAAACATTGTTCGAGTTTTTTGTATTTGCTGCCTGTGCAGTCTCATTGAAAATGAGATGTTGTTGCTGATTTTTACCAAACAAACTAAAACATGACGTATTTCATTAGGTTTATGCATCCATATAACATATATGGTAGCATAAGTGAAGACAAAGAAGCTCAAGAATAGTCTATAGTTTTATATTCTACATTTTATTGTACTCTTACGCTTTTACTTTCCAATGTAAAAGCACTCCATAAATAAATACATTCGATTTGACTTGAATATTGTTCTTGGTACACTTTCCTGAACACTCCACAATGTTCACAAGTAGCTCTTGAAAGAGCAACGTGCAACTCTTACTGATATTTTTTGTTTTTGCAAGCAAAATAATATTCATTTCAACAGAATTCGCAACAATGAGTGATTTTTGCATCCTTGACCAGCAGAGCTACTGCGTGATCTGAAGGGGCTGAGCTTGGTATAGCACTACTGTAGAGCCAAAATGGAGGAAATGCTAATTGTAGCATTGTCTCGGTCACTCCCAGTTTCGGTCTTGACTCGGACTCGACTACTAAAAGTCTTGGTCTTGACTCGGATTGGGCTCTAGCAGTCTTGACTACAACACTGTCTGTAGGAGTACTGAAATAGTATAACACCAATACATTGGTATTACCTAAAGTATACTAGAGAAAATTAACTTGAGTTTACTTAATCATATTAACTATTTTTTGTAAGGGAATTGTTGACTGTGTACTCCACTACATGAGCCTGGCTTCTGACCCATTATAGGTAAAGGAATAAGTGTACTGAACATCTAAATACAACACAGAGCCCTGTATAACATTAGGAATGGTGTTATAATGCTATAAAACCAACATTAAGCACATCTATTAGCATATACTTTAGTATATGGCTCTCTAACACCTGCACTCTATCGTCAGAAATGACGTATTAGGGAGATGATGAGCTGATCCAAGTGTCTAACAGCTGGAAGTCAGTGAAGGCCCGTTCAAGTGTTTTCATTTTGTATTGTTATGTAGCTAACAAGTCATGCATAGCCAGACGATTCCTCTGTAGGCAATGATACATAAGTAATAGTTTTGAAGACCAGCTCAGAACAGGCTACTTTAAATGAAAGGGTTTAAACCTTAAGCTATTGCTTTCGGGTTCTTCTGCACAGACTGTGGCGTTGCAGACTTTCCTGTGGCGAGTCAGAGAGGGATGGAGGATCGCTGGGGTGAGAGCGATGGGGCAGGATGAGAGGTCGAACTAGAAAACTGCAATGTTTACTTCAAAAAGGAGCTTGGAACAAGCCAGAGATTTCCAACAAGACATTAGGTGCAGTACAGAGAGAGAGAGAGAGAGAGAGAGAGAGAGAGAGAGAGAGAGAGACAGACAGGGAGAGAGAGAGAGAGAGAGAGAGAGAGACAGGGAGAGAGAGAGAGACAGAGAGACAGACAAGGAGAGAGAGAGAGAGAGAGAGAGAGAGAGAGACGGGGCCCTGCTGTTTTGTGATGAAAACCAGCACTAGATGGACTTCATTTGTCAAATCCCCCTCTTAAACCTTGGCCATGATGCTCTGCTATTCCGAGGTAAAATGTCAGGATGCACACAGCCACAATCTTCTTGACCTTACAATCTATTGTTTGGTCCTCAGAAGTCCTCGATCACTGATGGAGTCAGGCGAAAAAAATGTTGAGTCCTCACACAGGTTACCCAATATGGACATGATTTTGATCTGACAGCATCGTGCTCTCTCGAAATACCTCAGACCTCTATTATATTTAATATTTATTACTAACACATGCTGCAGCTCACCATTCCCTCTCCCTCTCTCTCTCTCTCTCTCTCTCAGTGTGAAGTCATCTTATAGGTCCAACCTCATCAACCATTGGAATTCAAAAACAATTCTGTTCACTTGTCTCACCTTTAGTATTAACCCTTGTACTGTCTTCTTTATGCATCCTGCTCACCCTTGTGAAGATCCACTGGTCCACTGGAGACAGGGACTCGAGTCTCAGATTCACAATCAGGATCATGCAAGAGACTTGAAACTGGACTAAGACTTGCATACTAGAGACTCAACTCAGGCTCACACACTAGAGACTCAAGACTGGACTGCAGAGACTTGAGACTTTATTGAATGCTAGAGACTCAACTCATATTTGCACGCTACAGACTCGACTAAGACTTGCGTCTTAGAGACTTGAGACTGTTCTTGGACTTTCTTCCTAGAGACTCGATACTCGACTCAGACTTGCAACTGAGAGACTCAACTCAGACTCTCATGCTAGTGACTCAAGCCTTGACTCAGAATCGTACACTAGACTCGACTCGGACTCACATAATAGCGACTCGACTTGCTAGAGTCTTGCACGCTAGAGATTGGACTCAAGACTTACAACCTAAAAAACAGACTCAGACTCACACACTAGAGACTCAAGACTGGACTCAGACCTCCAAGCTAGACACTTGAGACTCCTTTGCCTGCATCCAGTTTCATCCACGCTTGTTCTTATCAAGGTCCAGGAGTTTTGGGGAGGGATCAGTGGTTACAAAGGTCCAGGAGTTCAGGTACTTGGGATCAACTGTCCAAGGAAATGGGGAGTGTGGAAAGGAGGTGAAGAAGAGAGTACAGACAGGATGGAGTGGGTGGAGAAGAGTGTCAGGAGTGCTGTGTGACAAACGGGTCGCAGCAAAAGTGAAAGGAAAGATTTATAAGAGAGTAGTGAGACCAGCCTTGTTGTATGGCTTAGAGGAGACAGTGGCACTGACAAAGAGACAGGAAGCAGAGCTGGAGGTGGCAGAACTTAAGATGTTGAGGTTCTCTTTAGGAGTGTCTAGGGTGGACAGGATTGGGAATGAGATCATCAGAGGGACAGCACATGTTGGAAAATTGAGAGACAAAATTTGAGAGAGAAGACTGAGATGGTTTGGACATGTGCAGAGGAGGGATAGTGGATATATTGGTAGGAGGATGTTGGCGATGGAGCTGCCAGGCAAGAGACGGAGAGGAAGACCAAAGAGGAGTTATTTGGTTGTGGTAAATGAAGATATGCAGGGAGTTGGGGTGAGAGTAGAGGACGTGGAGGACAAGGTGAGGTGGAAACGTTTAATTCGCTGTGGTGACCCCTGATAAAGGGAGAGCCGAAAGAAGAAGAAGAAGAAGAAGAAGAAGAAGAAGACCTATACTGGCAGGTGCCCGGTAATTCCAGGCAACAGCTGGGGTCACTGTTTCATGTGTTCCTACCAACCAGCATCCCCTTTCTCAGGAATGCTCAATCACGTTTCTGTGTGACACCTGACCCAGTCTTAGGGACTGAAAGCAGAGTCCCAAGTGTGGGAACTGGATCTGAGGCAGTGGTAGATCCTGATGCACGAGTTGGCAGATTGAGAATTCACACCCTGGGAGCTAAATCTATGCCTGATCAGTATTTGTGTGCGTTATGCACCGTATGCACATCAGGCTTTATAATTATTACTAAACACACTGGGGGTTACTCATTTGTTCTGCACGTTAGGCCTAGTAGGACATTAAAGTCTAAATGTGCGTACAGAGTTTATTTCCTGCTAGTTTGAGTCCAGCTCTTTCTGCTCTGAGACAAAGACCTCCTGCACAGCTGTTGTTGGCTCGGTGCCACTCTCAATGCCATGCTTCTCACACACACATTCCTCAGTGCTTCAGTCTGGTTCTGCCTGATTAAGAAACCCATCATGGGAATTAACAGGAAAGTACGCTGACAAAAGTAGAGACAAACATGGGACCCCTGTAAAAAAAGCACACACACATTTCTACCATGTTTGTAGTGTATGAATTGTTTACTTATAAATGCATGGAAAGCTTTTTGTTATGAGGGATGCATCTCAGTATGTTCTGTTGCAGTATGAAGCAGAGACAGGGACTCGAATCTCAGATTCACAACACAAACTCACACGCTGGAGACTCGACCCAGATTCGGACATTAGAGAATCAAGACTGGAGTCAGACTTGCAAGTTATGGAAGGGACACTATCTATCTCAGACATGCATGCTGTAGACTCAAGGCTCGACATGGATTTGCACACTAGAGACTCGATACTCGACTCGGAAGCGCACCCTAAACACTAGAGACCCGACTCACACTTGCACGTTAGACACTTGTGCGACTTGAGTCGAAATTGCACTCTAGAGACTGACGACTAGGACTAATGAAGATCTAAAAATGGACACATGCTATAACGCCTGCAGAGATTTTGCTTAAGTGTATCTTTAATGTTAGAAAACTCATTTCAAGTTTTCATAATCCAGCTCTTTTTATGTGGTCCCTCATTTCTATGAGGAAAAGTTTGGGCGCCCCTCATGTGTGAACAGCTGTAATGGGGAACCAAATTTCAATATCACAGTTTTCTGAAGAAAAAAAAAGAAGATGAAGAAGAAGAAGAAAGCAGGCTATATGATGAAGTCAATCATGGGCACCTTGGACAATTTACTGATTTATATTAGCGCATACATATTTGTTTGTTTATTTATTTATTAGATTCATTATTAATATATATTTAGATATTTAAATATTTGTTATTAGCATAAACAGTTTTAAAAAACATTTCTATTTCTCTTCCTTTATTTTAGGTTTACTTACTTATTTGTGTACGGTGTGCATTAGGAATCGTTAACATTTTATGTATTTCGATGCTAAACATCTGGAACAGAAAAGAACCGTTTAATAAAGGACAGTTTATTACAGATTTAAATTATTATTCTAAAACTAAATCCATCTTTACTAAACAGCCAAATGTACTTGTCTATATTTTGATAAGCCCACATACGTGCTTGCTATAAATAAATAATAAAGTCGTAATGCACAGGCAGCAGGGAGCACCGGCGGACGGCGTGTGCGCATGCGTCTGCCTGTCGCGTCATCATGCTGAGACTGCGTGTGTATGTGTGTATTAGAAGCCAGTAGCGGTGTGTGAGTGTATGTGTGCGCGCGCGCGTGTGCTGTTTGGCGCTGAAGTGGTCTCGAGCTCACTCTGCTTCCACCGCGTAACGGATTTACGTATGGATTTCTTATTAAACAAGACGAATAACGGACTCGAGACGCTCTGATATCCGCTTATACACCACACACATAAACACACACGCACACACACAAAGCGCTGGATTTAAACAGGACCTGAAGTGTGTGTACGTGTGTGTGTGAGCGTTACCGGTGACCTGCTTTTAACCCACGTTACTATTTTATTTATTTCCTTTTTATTATTGATGTCGGTACTGTGTTGACATTTTTGTGCGAGAACGGCGTGATTTTTGGAAAAAGGTGTCTCTTCTCTTCGAGGGACATTGGAATAACGTGTTTAACATTGTTGAGGTGAGCATTTTTTATTATTTAATTTTAGAAACAACAACCCATTATTCCATTATAAACTGTTATGTTTAGCCTCTGTAGTAAACATAGGTGTTTTAAAAACAATTTGAGGACACCAACCAACTCGCGGTGGCTGTATCCCAAATAGTGGTGTCGCTAAATAAATAGGGTGCTATATAGTAGGATCTGACTTAGTATGTTATGCCCTAATGTAGTGCGTGGAAAGTTATTGGGACACTTCCTGTCCCCGGTTGTTCCCTGTGGTTTAGAACGGGCTGTTGGTAGAAAATAGTAAATCGCTTGCTTACACCCGATATTGGTGCACTACACAGGCGAATAAACAGCACTTTATATACTGTCCTTGGTGAACTACACATTAATAATTTGCTTCTCTGTTAAGCTGTTGGGTTTCAAACCGCATACCGTTCCCTAAACAGTGCGTTGACTTATCACCCGTATCTCTGTGTCGTAGTGTACACTTTTTAGTTGCCTAACTTGAGGGTTGAGACGCTGCCCGGTTAGCTACCTAGCATTGTTAAGGTTACTGGCCAAGCGGTTAAGGTTGTGTGTTTGAAGTTTGTAGTATTTTGTCAAAACCTTGCGTTGTTTATTACGGTTTCTTGTTCCTGGCAATGTTTTATCCGCCCTTAATAAACAAACAAGCCCTCCACTATGAAACAGACAGCTAGCTTTAAAGCTACCGTTAGCCACCGATGCTAATATGTAGACAAGTGCACTTGTTTTTGTCCTGTTCATAACCAGAAGGGAAAGTCTGTCCCATATTAGATGTGCTGCCTGTACTGATTCGCATCTGGCTCGAAAGTTGTTTTTGTTTACACTCCCTAAGTCACTGGTTCATAGTCGTTGCTGGCATGTATGCTAAGCTAGCTGGTTCTGATAGCTATAAGGAGCCACTACTCGTTTTAAAGTTTAATTAGAGCTCGGGGTCTGTCAAAAGTTGCACTTCTAGGGCATGAAAGTGTGCTTGTGGCTTGATGGCGGGCTTATTTAGGGTGTTTCGGCTCAAATCTGAGTGCAGGGCTTTTATCTTGCCTGTTGTTCAGTGCATGCTTTGTTAGACTGTAACTAACGAGTGTAGCTACGTTAGCTTAGCCAACCTGCTACTTATTCTATCCAGGGAGCAGAGTCTTACTTTTATTTAACCAAAACTAGATTTTAGGATGTTGTGAGTGAGCTGAAGGATCAGGCTGCATAAGGCTTGTTCAGACATCCGAACTTTGCTGGAACATTGAAGTTTTGGTAATTATTCGTTCAGTGTAGAAGTAACAGGGTTAAGCCAAAAAAGTTAGGATGGGATGGAACAAATAATAATAAACTATTGTAGTTCTGTGTAAAAACTGTAATTCTCTATGGGCCTTTAGCAGGACCCTTAACCCACAGTTACTTGATTTGTGAGGGTGTATCAGTTGTAAGTCGCTCTTGAAAAGGGTGTCTGCTAAATGACTAAATGTAAATTATAAAAAAACGTAAGCTCACAATCAACCCTGTCTAATTACAGTGTTATTACTTTGTTAATGGCGCTCTGGTGTCACAGCTGAGCTGTGTAATACACTAGCTCACTACTTTTGCGACATTGGTTCTTCTCCGGACGGTCCCTTCTGCTCAGGTCAGGGATCACGTCCAGGCACGAAGAGCTGTGCCTGAGAGAAGGCAGGCCGGTCATTCCTCGAAATGAATGTGTGGGCCTTGCAGACAAGATTGCGCTTAATTATGCACTAAATACTATATACACAAGCTTAAACATTAATTGGGGACTCAATATGTCAAAGAATGGCGTTAGGTATACAAATATAAAGCTCTGGTAGATAAGATCTGCTTTCTTGTGGAGAGTAAGATGGACGTATAAGAGTATTTTGGACGCAGAGAAGTTCTGGGTGTTAATTTTATGTGCTGTCTGTGTTGAGGGACTTCGCTCTGTTCTTCAAGAGTGGAAGATAAACGATATGTTGAGAGTCGAATCCAAAAGGGATCGGATATTTACGTGAGAGTTAGTTAATCCGACTTCTGTAGTTAGCACATTCAAAGTTCAGTTACATCATAGCTGCTACTACTAATAATGGTAATTAATCTATTTATGAGAATTACACATGCCGTGTCGTACGACCGTGTAACAGTCATCCAGTACCTCCTTAATTCTTGAAGCATGAGTTTGACTTTCTTTTAGATCTTTAAAATCTGTCAGTTAAGCTTTTTTGGCAGATTTTTATCTTAATGATATAGGAGTGTGTTTTAGCGCTGTTCCTAGACCTTCAGCGTATAATTTCTGGACACCGAACTTGACACGAGGTGGCTCTGTCCCAAATAGCTAACCCTAAATCGTCAGTAAAGATGAGTAAGAAGAATTATGAGAAGCTGGTGAATTAGGAAGTAAGTAAATTCAGAGAAAAGAAAATCCATCATCGAGAAATACTTACTTGTAACGATGCCACGGTGCGTCATTAATTCTAGTAAGTAGGAGTCGTGAGCAAGATGCAGGCAATGATCACTGGAGGAGACTGAGGGAGTAAAAGTTTGGGGAACTCGATGAAAATGAGAAAGTGATAGAAACGTGGCCTTGTCAGATCACTTAATCTCCAAAAACGTTCGACAAGAGATCTGAAATCAGCCATAATTTAACACAGACATGCAGATTAAAAGTACAAACCAAACATTCAGTGTGAGGCTCTGCATTTTCGGCTCGGTCCAAGAAGCTTTATTCTGATGCAACACCAGCTTTAACACACTTGAGCATTTATTAGGTGCTCTTGTTCAGATCCACTTGCAGCTGATTGAATCTTCCGGTCCAAGCAATTGTGTGTTAAGGGTTTTGCTCATGGACCCAACCGTGGCCCCTTGACAGAGGTTGTATGTGAACCCTTGACCTTTTTGTCCAGCTCCCTAACCGCCACAGATTGTGTGTGCTTTCTTTCTTTAGGTAATCCCTTTTTTCACGGTGTTATTGTGGCCTCCTTATGAATATCGCTCACAGCCAGGCTCCTCAAAAAATGGCAAAAAAGAGAAGCTGAAAAGTCTGGAAGTTGAATTTAAAGCAAAGGGCAGGAACCCGGTGTTAGAAATGTGAGTTTCAGTTGCTGAACTCGTGTTGTGGCACATTACGCCATGATGTACTAATGCACTAATACTTGTTATGAAATGCAGGGTCGTGACGGCTGTTGCCTTCGACCTGAATGTGTGCGCGTGTGTTGTGCGTTATGTAATAGTTGTCGTCAGCTTCTCTGTTTATTCTGGGACGATGGTTCAGTTGTGTGAGGTGCGAAGGAAAAGTTATGCATGTAAACCAGTGAGAGTTGGACTCTTGGGTGACAGACTTGTGTGTTTGAGGTGGTGGCTCTGGATGTGTGAGTTTAACAGGGCCGAGAGTGAATTGTGTTTAGCGTGGACTGTGGAAGGTTCGGGGTTCAGATCCCACCTGTGACAAGCTTGGATTGTACCAGTTGGATAAGGGCGTGTGCTGAATGCCTGGATGTAATGACGAAACCGATGCCGAGATGTTGACCACATAAATGCGTTGTCGCATAACAGACAGTTTTTCATTCCATAAACGTTTGCCAGAGAGATCATTTGTGAACGCAGAAAGGCGTAACTGTGCATAGACGCCGGTTCAGTGCCGTACACAGACTTGTTCACGTCTCTGCCCTGGTGTTCAGTGGTTGAACTTTCGGTGCGTCTCCGGGGTTTATTGCTCTTTAACCTTCATTTAGGCCAACAGAACAGCAATCAGTTTTCTACTATATTGCGTGATGAGCTCGAGAAAACCGGCACATATTAGTAATAAATGGTGGAGGTGTGCCGAAGGTGAAGGCTGTAAACTGGCTGATGGCACAGAGCGTGCCGTGTGTCCTCGTCCTCGTCAAGTTTTTGAGTGAACGGGTATTCTGCTCGGTGCTTGCTTTTTGTTACCCTGCCTTTTTTGTAGTCCATACAGAAGACATTGTTTTCCTCGGGCGATCTGTTGACCCGAAGAGGAAGCTACTTAGTTAGGCTGGTTCGAAGGTGACTCTGTAACCGACAGATCTCACCTCAACAGAGTCTGTATGCAAAACAGGGAAGCTTGGTAGGTAATGCACTAGCTGACAGTGCTGAGTTGGGTGTGTCCACAGCCTTAAGCGAGCCGAGGGCCTTCAGTTACGGAGTTATGGGCCGATCCAATCTGATTCTGATACACATGCTCTTTTTTGCTAGGGATGCACCGATGCCACTTATTTACTACCGATACCTGATGTTCAAGGTTTTGCAGATACCAAGTACCGATACAGACTCTATTTAACTTAACTAGGGCTGCAACAACGAATCGATAATAATCGATTATTAAAAGCATCGACAACGAATTTCATTATCGATTCGTTGTGCCCCATGATTTATGTGTCCCCCGCCTTATCATATCCGCTTGCGTTACTTGCGGCACTTGCGGTCAGCGCTGGAAAAAAAACACGAGCGATTGCACGGAGCGAGGCGGAGCCGGCGCGGACGCGGAATCTTCAAAATAAGTTAGCGTGAAGGCTATGTCCACACGTACACGGGTATTGTCTAAAACGGGGGTTTTCAAATTCGTTTATAAAAAACATCGTGTCCACACGAGCACTGTTTAAACAAAAAACTCCGTCTACATGAAAACGGAAAAACGCACACAGTCGCTGTCAAGAGCAGAGCCAAACCAGCAGTCCTATATGCCGGCGAAGCAGCTCACTCAACGACAACAGCGACGTCCTATGCATACGAACATTTTCTAGCCATTCTTCTTCAACAACCACTTCGTTTTGAAAGCTGTCCCACCAACGAGAGGTCCGACCGGGTCTCGTTCAAAACCGGCGACGCTGGGGGCGGGAACTGCTTCGTGGGTGTGAGCCGTTTTCGTGTGGACGAAAGGTCAAAACGCATAGAAAAAGCCACGTTTTTAAAAATACCCGTGTTCCTGTGGACAGGGCTAACATTTTTGGATTGCAATGCAAAGTTCCTGAAGAAAGGGAGTGAATGAGTTTGTATGTAGTGTTTGCATCAGAGATGCACTTATTTTTCTTTATTATTTAATTTGTTATTTTAATTTATTAATGAATTTAATTTATTATTATTCATTTATTGTAAGCACTTATTTGCTGTTATTTAATGTTATATTTCTGAATAAAGACATGGAAAGTTTTTTATTTTATTTTATTTTTTTTAAACCCTATTCATCGATTCATTAGTTGCAGCCCTAAACTTAACTACTCGATAGGTGCCAATAAATCCTGATATTTATAGCATGCAACTTTTTGTAGATTGGCATGCCTTTATTTACTGCTTGTCTCCAGAGAGCAATAATAACACCCCACGGACACGCTGCTGGCTTCGGTTAAGCGTCTAATGGAGCATCAGTAACCGCTTCGTGGTATCGGTGCTGTCTAGTGGCGATACCGGACGGTGCAACACTAGTAAGATGTGAATTGTATTCTGGATTGGCGACATGTCTCATGTTAGGGTCTGTTACATTAGGTTTCAGGGGGTTCAGGTCAATATCGGACCAGATAGCCTATCGATATAGTATTATTTTGGACCCATCTCTATTCTAAGCATCCTTGCCAGGAAGCATAAAGTCCGTAGTTGTTTCTGGCGCCTTTGGTTGTTGCCTAAACAGGCCGGCAGTATACAGTATGTGTAATGTTTACCTGAGTATGAATGAACGGCCAAGCTGTCACGGACCTATTATTAATCCAGACCTGTAGGTGTCTTAAAACGTGGCACCAATGCCTGAACATGATGCAGTGTCTGTCGTGTCTCCACAAACGAGGGCTTGGGGAACAGAATTGAACTCAAAGCAGTGTCTTTATTTATCCAGCAAACCAGAATATGGAACCAAAAGGCGGTCAGTTCTTTGGCACGAACCGTGACGGCATCCGTGGGTGTGTCATGTTGTAGTCAAGTTGTCCCATCTGTGAATTAAAAGTTTGTTGCACATCAGTCTTGTTACCACCAGTAGTGGGTCTGTGATTGCCTTTTGGGTGAAAAACAAACCTCTGTAATTCCAGCACAAATGCTTGCAGGTAATCTGTGCGTTCCGCCGATTTGTTAGCATCATTTAATTCCATTGTGGCGGTGGGGCCATGTCCCTGTTATGGTCCAAACTGGTTGTAAAAGCAGGTGGTTTCGCTGAACCGGGGTAATTTGGTCAAAAAGGGCTGATTGCACATTGTTAGGAGGCATCCCAGACACCAAATGTGGTGTGCACAAAGGCAGAAAAAGTGAGTATCGGGGAACATGGTCCTGACGAGCTGAGGAACATGGTCCTGATTTTTTGCGTTTTTTTGCTCCTGGTGTTTATTCCAAGCTGCCAGTCCTCATAAGCGGGGTTTAATTCATAGTTCTTTGTTAAAATTAGATCAGGGTACGTTCCAGTATTAGGGGATCATAAGGTAATGAATCAAGAAGTGTTATTTAAGACTGAGGTGATTGTTAGCAGTAATCAGTGACCATCACTGTAATCAAAATCACCTTGGCGTCAGATTCTGATCATTATTCTGGGTCAAGGACTGTGGACTGTGTGTAGTTGTTTTGTTGTGTAGCGCACTAAGTGTTTAGGTGCAGATGGAAAAGGGTGTGGTCTGCTTTTGCTGTGGTGCATAATATTAGGCGACGTCTGAAACATGTTTACTGTTGGTAATAGGCTCTTGATAGGAGTAAATGTGGTTCTAAATATCATGCAGTGTGTTTTAGATATTATATGTTATAGTATCTGTTTAGATATTGTATAAATAAGTATTATTATTTAGGTATTTGTGATATTAGAGGTGAGTCATGCTGTCGGTGGCCTTTGGTTCGAGTCCCACATGATTCCCTAACCCTCCAGAAGGCTTCCCTCAGTTCTGCAACAGTGACCCCTCCCCGACCCTGCATTTTCCAGGGAGAGTCGCCAAAGCCACTGTGACACCGACCCGGAAAAGTGGGGTTAATATGTGGGAACAGGTCAAATTAAACGGACCCAGTAGCATTGCTAAAAGTTAGTGGTACATTTTCCCCTAATTTTAGATTGTGCTTTAATAAGGGACCTTATCAGTGTCTTAACAAGGTCCCGCACTTTTAAAGAAGCTTGGTGTGTCCTTTCTCTGATGAGCCCAAACATCCTAAATCGGTTTCATTAACATTAACTGAAACCCTGGCAACCGTCTCGTCAGTATGGTAAACGTGATCTCGTACGCCGTGGTACCAGTTGGTTGGGCGATTTTTCATGTCACTGAAACCTGCCGTCTGTGCATGCTTACTGGCTCAGTGAGGAAAATGGATCTGTCTGGTGTTTCCTCCGCCGGAGTGCGGATGCTGTTTGGTTTGAATGGATGGATGGATGAGGAGGGTGTGAAAGGGAAACCCTCTGCATTATCTTCTGCTCGCTTTTTTTGTCTGTCATTGAGGAGTCACTAAAAAGCCCTTCAGTTTGAATCTCAGGCTTTTGTCGTCCACAGTGAATTAGGACCTGCTCGCTTGCTGTCTTCTTATTGGATTCAATGTTTGGTTTCTCTGTAATGGTTTGTTTGGGGGAAATACAAAAATGATAAAGTATTAGTTCAGTATTTGGCCGTAGTCATTCAAAAATATCAGCACAGGAAATAGTGTGTCTGAGGGGGATGTCCTGTTCCGGGAGGGAGGGAGAGGAGGAAGAGGGGGAGGCAGGGTGAGGTTGAGAGAGAGGGAGAGAAAGAGACGGACAGAGAGCGAGAGACTCGCAGATGTAGAGAGAGAGAGAAAGATGAACAGATGTAGAGAAGGGCGAGAGAGAGACATGCAGATGTAGAGGGAGAGAGAGAGAAAGAAAGAGAAAGATGATGTAGAGAAAGGGCAAGAGAGCTGGACAGACAGACAGAGAGAGAGAGAGACATGCAGATGTAGAGTGAGAGACGACCAGAGAGAGAGAGAGAGAAAGATGATGTAGAGATAGGTCGAGAGAGCTAGACAGACAGACAGAGAGAGAGAGACATGCAGATGGAGAGAGAGAGAGAGAGAGAAAGATGATGTAGAGATAGGGCGAGAGAGCTAGACAGAGACAGAGAGACATGCAGATGGAGAGAGAGAGAGAGAGAGATGTAGAGAAAGGGTGAGAGAGCTGGACAGACAATAGTGAGAGAAAGATATTTAGAGAAAGTGAGAGAGCTGGACAACAACAGAGAGATAACGACCATAGCGGAGAGAAAGATGATGTAGAGAAAGGTTAGAGAAGCTTGACAGACGACAGACAGAGAGAGACATGAGATGTAGATGAGAGAGACGACCAAATAGAGGAGAAAGATGATGTAGAGATAGGGCGGAGAGCTAGACAGACAGAGAGAGCGAGACAATCGATAGAGAGAGAGAGAGATAGAGAGAGAGAAGAGAGAGAGGAGAGAGAGAAGAGAGCGAGAGAGAGATACGACCCAGATAGAGAGAAGAAAGATGATGTAGAATAGGGCGAGAGAGCTGGACAGACAGAGAGAGAGAGAGAGATAGAGAGAGAGAGAGAGAGACGACCAGAGAGAGAGAGAGAGAAAGATGATGTAGAGATAGGGCGAGAGAGCTGGACAGACACAGAGAGAGAGAGAGAAACATACAGACGTAGGGAGCGAGAGAACGGACAGACAGAGTTGTTATCTTTTAAACAATGTTTGGTCTATTTTTAGTATTCTTTAATTTTAAATAATTTATTCACTTATTTTTAACAATTTTAATTTCTGTAACTCTTTGTACGCACGTATTATTTATTATTTTTCATTCTATCATATACACGTAGGCAATATTGTGCCTTAAAAAGTCATGCCAATAAAGCATTATAAATGAAGTCAGAGAGAGACAGACGAAGAGGAAGGGCGAGAGACAGACAGACAGACATAAAGACAGAGAGAGAGTGAGAGTGATGAACAGAGACGGTGAGAACAGATTAGATGTGGCGATTGATGGAAGAACAGGATTGAATTGACATGATTGAAGAGTGAGAGCTAGACTGTGTGTGTGTGTGTGTTGTGTGTGTGTGTGTGTGTGTGTGTGTGTGTTTGTGTGTGTTGTGTGTGGTGTTGATTGAAGCGGTTACTGTCCTGCTGTTTGGATTTTGTTAGACAGTAGTGCTTTCCACATCCCCACACACAAAGAAATCTGTCGTGCCTCTTTAGAAGACGGGGCCCCTAGCAGAGAGGGCCGTTTCCTCCACAGTAACGCCCTCCCTCTGTGCCCTTTCAGTATTCAGGTTCAGGATTATAACGATCTACACAAAGGTTCAGAAGAACGCGGCTAATCCATCAGTAACCCGCTCTGTCATGTGATTGATTCATGAATCAACCACAGACCAGTGACATGTTTAGAGGAAGAGGAATATTTTACCACCCCCCGGGCGGGGCCTGGTTTACTGGTATGATACAGTGCTGTTATAAACATTTCAGTAACCTGCTGTGCCACACGAGGCGGTCACTAAAGCAGAAGTGTAATAAGAGAAGTTTGTCTTATTTAGCCTGTAATGTGATCATTCATAATTATTATAACACGGATGAGTTTTGGTTCTGTTCATAAAAACAGTGTTTTTGACCGCGGCGGTAATGAATATGTATCGAATACAGACACGTCTGGGCCTTATCCCATCTGCTTAATGAGGTCAGTATCGGAGCGGTCCTCGAGCCTCCGGTCAGGGTATGGCAGTCGATCCTCAAGTTGATCCTAGCGAATCTGGCGGGTGCTTGTAGAGCCTCTTGTGAGTGGGTTTGCATCTCAGCTTGGAGCCTCTGGTGGGTGTGTCCAAGTCGATCCTCAAGTCTTTGGCAGGTGAGTTTGCAGCCCAGCCTTGAGTCTCTGGCAAACGTGTCCGGTGGGCATGTCTGGGCCAACCTCGAGCCTTCAGCAGACGTTTCCGAGTTGATCCTCGAGCCTCTAGTGGGTCGCGTCCAAGCCTGGAGTCTCTGGTCTTGGTGTCTGAATCGATCCTCTGGTGTGTGGGTTTGCACCTCAGCCTCGAGTCTCTGGTGGGTGTGTCCGAATGGTCCTTGAGCCTCTGATCACCATGCCTGAGTTGATCCTGGAGCCCCCAGTCGGGGGTTCACGGCCCAGCCATGAGTCTTTGGCAGGTGTGTCCATTTTGAGCCTCGAGCCTTTAATGGGTCCCTGGCCGAGCCTTGAGGTCTGTGATTGCCCACGTCTGAGGATGGCGAGGTTAGCGCCACAGGAGCGACCCCTGCAGGGCTGGCCTCCTGCCTGGGGCTCACTTCTGCCTGCGCCCAGTGAATTCCAGCATGGGTTCTGATAAACAGGGTAAGACAGTAACACAGCCGATGGCAGAAGCTCATAAATGCAGTAATACGATTGTGCGTGTGTTTGTGCAGTTCCTCGTGCCTGCAGCAGATCAGTGTGTCTGCAGAGTGGGTGATAAACACCGCCGCTCCCCTGAGTTTTTGCCAGGCTTTAGCAAACCCATGTGTGTGTGTTTGCCATTGTCTTGTCACCCTAGGTTGTGTGTGTGTGCTGCTTGCCTGCCAATACGTTATTGTTTGCACCGGGTTTCTTTTTGGGCATTGCTGCCTGCATTCTCTAGGCCCGCGAATGCTCGTTCTCTCGCCGCACACCTTCCTCTTTCCCTTTAGTCATGAGAAGGAGAGATGGAAAAAAGGTGAGGAGGTGCATGTGGTTTCCAGAGCGACTCGTTTCGCTCTTGATTTCCTGCGAGACTTCACTCCTTCACAATTGGTGTTTTTCCTCTTTGTGTTTCATTGACGCGTTCGAACGCACTTAGTAAACAAATCGTTATCTCCGAAGGATAAAACCTCAACGCCGCGCCTGTGTTTTAGATCATGCGTCGTCCGAGGATCTGTCGACTCGCGCCGGATTGGCTCCGTAAACATCTCGATCCGTTCCTCAGCTCGATATTGCACTAGGTTGCACGTTCGTAGACGTTTATTCACCCGAGCGTGTCTAACGGCGTCATTACCCGAAAGGTTATGACTTTGTGGTGTCAATTAGTGATGTTAGCATTTCGTTACTGCACAGCACGGTGCCTGTGATTGCAGAACTGCTGCTTCTGAAGCTAAATATGCACGAGTGCAATATTTATTTCCCCAACGCCTGCTCACTTATTTCAAGGTTACAATAGGCCTTCGTGCATCTTGTATAAGATAAAATAAGGGATGTTTCTTCCCCTATTATTAATTCTCGTCAAGGACAGGGTCATAGGGATCCGAAGACAATCATAAGTCATGGTCATAAGTACCGGGACAGGTTTGTTTGTTCCATTCCGTCCCGTCGGCAGCTACATGCAAGCCTTGCGTCACCAAGCGTGGTGTAAAGCACGACGTCAGTGGACACTGGAGCATTGGTGCGTCACCTCTCGTCCATCTGTGTCTGACCTCACAGATGCTCTTCAGGATCGACCAACGTTATATTAATGCCTAGGGGTTTAGAATGGGACGTCAGAAGCGCTCCTGTAGATGCAATGTGTGGGTGTCCTAATACTTTTGTACATAATTCGCTAAAGTAAACCGGGGGATGGCCTGGGTGCCGCGTGTGGTCCGTTGCGGCAAACTCGCCTGAGCACCCTTTAGTCCGCAACGAAGTTGACGTCGCATCTAAGAGACCATCTAACAACCTTCACTCAACATGAAAGTAATGGAGCAGCGCCGAGCCGAGTCAATAAGGCCTTGTGTTCAGCATTCAGAGCGCCGTCCTGCTGTCCTGCTTTAAGAGCGAACCTGATGAACGGCGGTCTTGCCAGAGGCAGGGCGTTCAGGGAATGTGTTCGCCTCGAGCCCTGTCGTCAATCCACCTTTGCTCCCGATCGATACGAAGAAGCGCGAAGGCTCGCACCATGAATGTGTTTTTCGGAAGTAACAGAAGTAAACAGCCCCTGCTTCGAGCGCCGCGGTTCTGAAAGGCCAGTCGGCAGAGACGGCGCGCTCGACTCGGTGCGTTCCCACACTTCTCTCTTCCCGTTCAGGCTCAGTCCTGACAATGAGGGCCAGTGTGTGTCCTTTAGATATTTCGAAAGCCCGTCTTACCTTTTCCTGCCGCGCTGAAAGAGCCTCCTGTTCTCACACTGGAGTATCTGGTTTATTTCAGGAGGTATAGACAGATATATGGCGGCTCTGGACGGAGGATATGCGCGCAAACATCTGATACAGTAGAGCTTTGAACAGCGGGGCCTGAAACTCCGAGGGCAGGCCGACTGTACTGATAAGACCGGCTCGAAAAGTAGCCAGCAGATCAGCAGCAAACCAAATCAAAAGCTCGCCAGACTTGAAAAGGTAATAAAGGTTCAACGGCGACATGTTTCATTCAGAGCTATTTACAGCTGACCCGTGATTTTCTTTTCTTCTGGAGCTTGAATTGGGTACTTTAAGATTGCTAAAATAAAATCCTCGTACAAAAGGCGAGGACGCAAGATTGAGGCCCTACAATCTGGTTTCTTTTGGTGTTTGTTTTTATGTATAAAGCCTATAATATAAAATTCTCACATTACCAGTGACGACGGACGGTTGTGAAATGTAGGATGCCTGGGAAGAGCCGTTGGTAAAAAACAAGCATTGTACTTAGTGCCATGACCAAATCATAATCGAGGGTGCAAATAAATATTTTGATTACTGTGGTCATTAATTTGTTGCCCTATCTAGTTATTTAGTTCCCGATTAAGTACATATGACATACAACCCATTCTAAACTGAATGCGCAGTACCAAAAAACAGCAAACAAACGCTATCGATATGTTCAAACCACAAAAGACATTTCAGTAATACTCTTAAACGTGGTAGCCTATCGGTTAAGGTACTGACTCCTGGACAGAAGGTCCCAGGGTTCAAATCCCACCCCTGCCAAGCTGGTCCATGTTGAGTCTTTGAGCAAGACCCTTAACCCACAATTGCTTGGATTGTAAGACTGTAAAATCAATTGTAAGTCGCTCTGGATAAGGGCGTCTGCTAAATGCTGTAAATGTAAGACTCAGGATCCTGGAGTGATCACATTTTGCTTGAACTATGACTCCAAGACTTATTAGTTTAGATAAATTAGCTTCATTCTTTCATTTATGATCTACGCCGCCCAAGGAGGTCGGGTCCCTTTTTGAGTCTTGGTCCTCCCAAGGTTTCTTCCTCATAACACTTAGGGAGTTTTCCTTGCCGCTGTCGCCCTAGGCTGGCTCAATTTGGGATTGGACACAGATATTAGGAGATAATGTGAAGTTGTAAAGTTGCTTTGAGGCAGTCCTCCATTGTAAAAAGTGCTATATAAATAGATCTGACTTGACAAAGCAGCAACAGTCATTCTTTCTTAAACTCATAAAGCTGAAGGACTTTATTTCAACTTTAAAAGAAAGAATCAAACGATAAAATTGTAAAAAAATCTAAAAGAACGAAAGCTTGAGTCCTGACATTCATGATGCTGCTGCTTTGACACCACCGACTTAAACATTGTTGCAGACCAAATGCACCCCTTCGTGCCACTATTCCATAAGGCCAGTGGGCTTTTTCAGCTTTTTCTTTTGAACATCAAGAGTTCAAAGTGTCGCCCTGTCCTCCAAATTCCCAGATCTCAATCCCATGGATGGCAGCTTGCAGGACTTGTGGAGTCTGTGCCTTGATGGGTCAGACAGAGCCTCGAGTTGGACCTAGGCCCTAGTAGGCAGCTGATTTTAATGTTATGGCTGGTGGGTCTGTGCGTGTTACTTTAACTTTTTAAGACTGCTTCCTCTTTTGGTGTTTACATGCTTAATGATGCATCTCTAAAACCCACTTCCTCATCACCACATGGTCAGGGTTGTGTCCTAAAACATCCCGCTAAAGTCCCATCCGAAATGCCGTCCGTGGCTGGGTCATACCATCAGGCTTCTCCACAAAGGCCGGAGTGTGTTGTGCTGTGTCGTCCTCTTTCTTTGAGTCCTTCCCGTCTCCTTCTCCCTTCCCCCCTCCGTTGTTCGTTTGGTTCCACATACTTTCTGCGTAACCAGAGCCTGCTCTTTATCGCCTTGTTGTGTTCAGCGGTAATTCGAGTCCGGTGTTGGTAGTTCCTTTTCTTCCTTGCTGATCTGGGATCAGTAGAAAACTCTCTGAGTAAAGACGCACGGCTCATGCTAAACACACATGCTTAAAGCAAACCGGGGACGCGATAAATTATTCAGATAAATAACAGTGTTTCTCTTTCGATACCGATTTCGAGAGCTAAACTTACTCAGGTGATGTTGAGTACTAGGGCTGGGCCATATGGGAAGACAATTAGGTCAGAAAGACATTTTCACGATTTTCTCAAAAGCGACTCTCCAGATATGATCCCATACTTAGTAAAGTGATTTATATTCAAAATGCGCTGCATCTTCATCCACTTAAACAGGACTAATTACTCAACCAGACATGCCGTTGGTCAGTGTCCTTAAAGCATGGACGATATCCTCGATACGCTCAGAAAAGCATAAAATGTATCACGATACGATAAAATATCGTCATATTGCCCACCCCTGTTGAGTACTAATTTAAACTATATGCACCTGATTATGTGAAAATAAAGGCCTGTTACCTCGTGGGTGTACTTACTTTATATTACACACCAACTGGCCACTATATTAGGTACACCTCGGTACTACCGCCACCATGCTTTCATGTTGCCAAATTCTGAAATCGAGGCTCAGATCGGGCAACGCTCTTCCAATCTTATATCGTTCAGTTTTGGTGAGCCGGTGTGAATTGTAGCCTTGGTTGCCGGTTATTACCTGACAGGAGGTGTGATCTTCTCCTGCTGTAGCCCACCTGCTTCAAGGTGGGTTCAGCACTGGCCTCACTGCATATTTTCTCTTTTTTTCCACACCATTCTCTGTAAACCCTAAAGATGGTGCTGTGTGTGAAAATCCCAGTGGCCAGCAACCGTGACACGTTCAAAGTCCCTTAAATCAGTTTCCTCCCCCGTTCTGATGCTCGGTTTGATTCAGAAGCTCGTCATGCCTAAACGCTTTGAGTTGCTGATTAGATCTTCGCGTTGACGATCAGTTGAACAGGTGTACCTAATAAAGTGTGTATGTTTCGTGCGAGTAACATTTTGCTAGCCTGGTTTTGTGGTTCTGATCTATCTAAACATGGCTTGTGGAGGCCTGATTATTTAACTTGCATGCGAGGCTGTGTCACTCCCTTGTGGGGTGTTACCTAAATCCCCGTGAGCGGTCCTAGGGTGTCGGCGAGCGCTTCCGTGCCCTTTCCGACCTGGACGAGATGTGGATGTGGAGCCTCGGCTGCGGCCCTCGCCTGCTTGAGCACGTACGCAGAAACATCTGGAAGCACTCAGACGTTCGGTGGAGAGAGGTGTAAACGTGTCTGGAGACTAAAGCAGGATCAGATGTGCAGGAAAGAGGATAAGGGTTACAGTTCGGAGCACGCCAGTTTACTGCTTGTCGCCACTTGCAAGGGGATGCATCAGCGCTCGGCTTGGTAGTCGCTGCGGAGAAACTCACGCGGCCGGGTCAAAAATGAAAACACGTTCACGTGCGCCGCTTGTTTAGCTTGTGGTCGGTGTGACCAGAGAACCGGAGGCGTTGATCCTCCAGCTTCGGTAGCTTATGTTGGGATTACGTGGTTTGTCGGAGCGCCACGTTCACACGTCGTGCTGGCTGGGCTGAAGCAGGTCTACACGCTCCAGGCTTACGTGATGCACGAATAGTCTTGCGTGGCAAGACCGGGCTCATAGCTCATAACGTGTGGATGCTTGATCTCAGGAAAAAAGAGCGAGGGCGATGGGAGTGTCTCAGCGACGTAATGACACCAAACTAGTGAGTCATGCAGGATGATTCCACGCGGTTTTGATTAGGGGAAGCTTTCGGGAATGCACCTACATTTCTCAGTCTTCGTATGACGGAAACTAGGCTCTGCCTGGAACGTCTAGCTCGGCGTTGTCTTTACTTGACCTAAACGAAGCGGTGTTGCGTAGTAACGCCTGGAGGCCTTTTCGTAGTCAAGTACAGATGTGCATCGTTTGACGTTTGCATCACTGAAAGGGACGTTTACTGACGTCGTACTTTAGATACTTTGCAACTAAACAATAGTGTATTACAGGACTGTACAAGACACTGCTTCTTATAGTTGAAGCTTTAATACTTAAAACGCACCAAAAACGGAAAAGAAAGTCAAACAATAGCATGTTTTCTGTTTGCTGTCAGCAGGGTTCGCTCGTACTAGTTTTCCGTCATTCAGACATGAGCTTAAGACCTCGAAGGGTAAATCTAACAGACGCTGATCGACCTGTAATGGCTCTGGAAGTGTTTTAGTAGTGATTTTGAAACAAACGCCGTCTAGAAGACCCTGGCTGAGTTTTTTCTCTGTGTTTTCTTAACCACATCCTCTGCTATTTAAACCCCTTGTTTGGAATGTTCTGGGAATGCCATTTAAGCATTTACGGTGTGTCTTTGGATATCTGGCACAACGTTTTGTCTTAAGGTTTTCATTGGCTGAAATCTTTCCAATGGTTATGGAAATCTGCCTTTTTTCCAAACGTAGTGTATACCTACCGTGACATGCAGAAGGTTTCAATGTCACGCCCCAGTCCCATTTACTCCAGGACCAGTTTGAGGAGGCTCCAGTGCTCGTCACAGGTCTCGGGTTTAAGCCAGTCCATCACAGGGTTGATCTCCCCTGTCTGCAAGCGCCCTGTCGTCTGGAAATGAAGGCCGTCTTGGCTGGAAGTCAAACCACTGCCCGCGTTGGTGGGCTTGGACCTTGGACAGCTGTGCCACCGAGAGCCTCGTTATGTGTTTGCAAATTGCGTCGCCCTTTTCTGAGCCCTTCCTATTTCAGGCTGGTTTTTGCCGAGATGCACACGTGTCACTTCGAAATAAAGCAATGTTGTATTTCCGTCTGTATATAACACGACCTCTCACGTGCAGCCGGTTCGTGAGGGAAACGACACGGGCGCCTTCTTTCTCCGAAGGACGAGAAAAGAATGCACAACGGATTTGGCCAGAATGAGGGAGCGTTAGAATCGCGTCTCCAGTGGGCCTTCTCAGAATCGGCCCGAGAGCTTGGCAAGGCGGAATCGGTGTGCTGAGAAAAAGTCTGTGTGACTGCGTTTCGCCGAAGTTCCTCGGAGAGTCTTCCCTGAACAAGCCGGTGTATTTCTCACTCGCGATGACAGTGCGGCTCTCGCGGTCGAGCCAGAGCTTGGCATGAAGTTGGTTATGTGTGTTTGTGTTTGTAAGGTAAAGTTGTTTGGACAGTAACTTGAGCTCTCGGGTTCAGGCGCTCTGTAAAACCAGTGCATCCAAGCAGGCATGTTCAACTCTGTGCAGCTCCCAGGTGGGAGCTCCGTGTGTAATGGTTTGTTTTGGTTTGTCCTGGGAAAGCAAGGACTTTGTTTCCTTTTTTTAAAAGCCTGTGTGCGTATGAGGCGCAGTTTTCAGTTTGCTAGGCTGACGTGACCCATGCCCGTTTCGCCCTGACCCTGGTCTGTGATCTGGTCTGCAGTTCCACTAATGCATTGTTGGAGTCAGATTTACCTCTATAGTGCTTTTTTTCAATGGAGCATTGTCTCAAAGCAGCGTTACTATTTTATATGATCTTCCCAAACTGAGCAAGCCTAGGGGTACCTAATCGTTATAAGGAAGAAACCTTGGGAGGACCAAGATACAAAAAGGCACCCGACCTACTTGGGCGTCATTTACATTTATGTCTTTTAGCAGACGCCCTTATACAGGGCGACTTACAACCGAAATAGTCTGACAATCCAAGCAATTGTGGGTTAAGTGTCTAGCTCCAGTACGCAACAGTGGCAGCTTGGCTCTGGATTTGAACCCTGGACCTTCTGGTCCATAATCCAGTACCTTAACTGTTAGACTACCACATGCCGTCAATATATCGAAGTAATATTAATAGAGAGAACATATTTAAATATATAATGATTAATAATGACAATAGTGGAAAAAAGTGATGGAAAACAGCTTGGGTGGACCCGAAGCCAAGGAACGTCTTGGCAGGACTGGAACTGGTATTGTGTGAACGTAACGCTCATTGAAAATTCTTCGACTTCTACCTTTGTACTTTACCCTCCAAATTCAAATCCAATTGCTTTTCTACAAAGCAGAAAAGTCTAATGATAGTTGATGGTCAAGATAAGGATATAAAATTACTCTCGTCCGCCATTCCTGCTGGTGACATGCCTTCTTAATAAAAGTAAGGCGTGGCTACGACTTATTAAGGTTTCGGAATGCGTAGAAATGAGTTAAGGTGATTTATAAAGAATAATAATAATAAGATATTCTCGTTGCCCAGTAACTGGGCACTGGAAGCGTGACTGGTCTAGGAAGAAGAGCTCGGAGAGAAAACTGAATATGTGGCTAGGGATGTTATGAATGCAAAGTCGATAAACAGATCGCAGGTGTAGTGTGGCATGAGACTCCAAAAGGAAGAACCAGGAGGTAGCGCACCAAGAGGGATCACGTGAGCCGTCAGCAACCAACAAACCAAAAAAGTGATCCCACAAGAAACCCACTATCACCACACATGAACAGAGCTCGAGCGATATGAAGAGCATAGAGGCTCTTGACAGATATAGTTAAGGCAAGGGTGTGAAGCCCGCAGGCGACGCGTGAGAGAGTAGCGCGCCAGCGCTTCCCCCCCGCCCCCAGCCAGGGTATGTGACCACAGATTGCTGCCAAGCGCGACAGATCGGATGTGGCGCCGTCTACCAACATGATTATGAACCTTGGCTCTGCCCTTGGTCTAAGGCAAGGGTGCTGCCACGTAAAGGCATGGCAGAGTGGGGTTGCCAGAGATTACCCCAGACCCCAGCCAACGGAACCAGAGCTGCACATCCCAGTCTAACAAAAAAAACCTGTGTGAATAAATATGGTTTAATCTAGAGTTGAACAGGTTGGCAAAATAGGGTTGCCATGCTGTTAAAAGCACATCAGTCAATCAAAACAGCTTGCTCGCGCCATTTCTTGTAACTATAGCTAGTAAAATAAATGTCATCCGTCCAAAAGCTATCGTTCTGCTAGTCGTGATGCACTGGTAGCCCTCCGTTTGAGAGTTAACACGTCAGCCTGTGTGTTATGTCCTGCTCTGAGATAAAGCCGTGCCCTCCAAGGCCAGGTGTTGGTGTTTGTGTGCTTTTCAAATGATACCTAATACTTTTGCTGCATCTGCTGGTTGTATGTAGTTTCGTCAACGTATCCTCGAGCTCTTCGTATTTGTTATACCACGTGTTCGTCTCAGAGCAGCGCTCGTTCCGTGTCTGACCGGTAATGAATATTTAAAGATCTCACACTTGTACCGTTTGCACGTTGTGATTAAGAAGGTCTGGCAGACGACCCAGTGTAAGACATGAACGAGAACAACTCTGTTGTTCCCTCGTGTGGCTGTTTTAAGAAGAAGATCTCTCTTCCGCCATTCACGAGCGACTAAACACTCTGTTGACTGTAACTAACGCCGCTAAACATTTTAATCAGCCGATTGCTCTCCTACAGTGATCTTCAAAATACCTCGTCTTACTTGACACGTTAAAAACAACCTCACTTGTTGTGTTGGAACAGCGCTCCGTCAAAACCCCTCGCATCATCACTTCTCGGTTTCAGACCGGCAGCGTTAGATGTTTTGTGGTGAAGAGCAGAAGCGTTTGAGATTAGGCTCTGGCATCTGATGGTGGAAAAGCGTCGCCTGCTTTTGCTCTAACATCTCTCACACTCAAAGCCAGAGTGATTACTGCATTAGCTGTAGCTGTAGTGTCCCGGCTGTGCGTCGTTCACACGTGTAACGAGGTAATTTATTGAGGTGAGAGACGCAGGGCTGCAAATGATACGACTTGGAGGAGTAATGTAAGCACTGGATTTGTTTACATTTCTGTTTCACTACTTCAAGCCATTCCAGGATGTTTTAGTCCTGGCTGAGCGTTCACACCGCCGTTCTTAACATCCATATCAAATATGTAAACAAAATCGTATGAAACAACTACAATAAAATTCCTTCGTTTTGCACACACATGTATGCCAGGTGCAAGGACACGGCGGTTGAAGGCCCCGGTGCTGACGTGTAACGGAAAATTGACCTTGTGTAATGAGAAGAAGTAGGTATGCTGGAGTGTGAAAGAATCAAGTCCAGTTCTTTATCAGCTATTGTTTGATAACCGATGTGAATTGTATACGTTACGTTCAGTTCGTTTTGTTTATGCGTCTTTGGTCGAACCTCAAAGTTTGTTTGGAAGCAGACCGATTCGGTTTTCTCACAATTATCGATTTACATTCCAATAAGAGACAGTCCGTTTTTTTAAATCACTGAAGTATAAACAATGCAAAACAATGCACATTTTCTAGCGTCAGTTTTTAAACAAGCTCGCTGTGTTAAAACCGCAAATATGTCAAGTATCTGTTTATGCAATAAACTGTTGTTGTTGAACAGTTTCATGCTTTTGCCTGCTTTGGCTCGGCCGAGACCCGTTATCATGCTCTGTTTGTCAGACATCGTTTTGTATCGATTGTGTGTGTGTGTGTGTGTGTGTGTGTGTGTGTAAAGCACTACACAAACATCTTTAAACGTCTCAGATCTGTCCCTTCAGAGACTTTTCTTGCCTGGCACATTATTCGCCAGGTATTCTTCTTCTAGGGAGTTTTTCCTTGCCACTGTCGCCCTAGGCGTGTTCAGTTATGGATAGAGTACCGTATTTTCCGGACCATAAAGCGCACCGGGTTATAAGACGCAATATCAATGATCGGTTGCTAACGGGTATATTTTCATACATAAAGCGCACCGGGTTATAAGGCGCATGAAATGAAACAAAACTCTTATGTTCCGTCGGAAGCTCAGTTTGGTCTTTACCTGGTGCAGGGCGTCTTCTTGCTTCCTCCACTTCCGTACCATTGATTCGTTAATGCTGAATTCTCTCACAGCTGCTCTATGACCATGTTGTACTGCGTGACTGATAGCGTTGTGTTTGAAATCCGCTTCGAAAATGTATGAATGAATGCACACACATACCCTAATGCTGAAGCACATACCGTATTACTCCGCGATGCTGCGCACTACGTTTGCCGTGAGCTTCGTAACTTACCAAGGCCGTGCTAAAACATTTTGACAGATTTATGAGCGCCGTGTACCATCTACAATCGGTTCTAG